>JABTTQ020000493.1:0-245299 GCA_016081115.2 Rehmannia glutinosa
AAGTTACGTATTGCTTAAGCTGCCAAGGATATTCTTTACAAAAAACCTTGGACAAAGCCATGTCTAATAAAGTCAAATCATGCAAAAATGGCTAAAGAAATCTGGGACAAGCTAACACTAGACTTGTGCTGCTCGCAGCAAATCAAGTGAAAATAAATTATCGTAGCGTCAGCATGTAAATTTGAGAATTTCAAAATGATCACAGAGAACTTTCTGATCAACCGGGATGTCGTAACTAATAAAATTACCAACGAAGCCATTCGCTTGGAAAGAATATGCCACGTATGAAATGTATGAAGATCCTAAAATCCTCCCAAATGGTCGGGAAATGAAGGTCATGGCACCAAGACATTCCATGGACCTATCAAAGACATCCACCATGAGTTATTCTCGATCTCTGTGCCTACTAATTTGAGCTTCAGAAGAAAGACTGGTGAAGAGACAACAGACCCAAAACAATGGCTTCACTGTTGGCGATGGCAAGAAAGTCAAGTCAAAGAAGTCATTGACCTGCAGGAACAATTTCAATGGTTAAAAGCGTTCAGCGTTTCTTCAATAAGAACTACAAGAGAGGCAAGGGCGCAATCCTCCGTGAAGACACCTCACCTTCCTCTGGGTCAAGGGAGATAGGCCAAATCTTCACAGAACAGATTATCAAAAGTCAATATCGAGGGTCAATAATCCAAGAATGGAAAGATTTTATCAAAAGGTCAATATCTATGCCGAACCGTGAAAATCGGGTCACTATGCCATTGATTGCCCGCATTCTTGTAGCGTCAACAAATACAGCGAATGAAGAAGAAAGAAAGTCTTCAGAGAAAGAAGACAAGAAAAGAAAAGGCAATAACAAATGGCAGTAGACCATTGAGATAGCCAAGTAAAAGAGCACATGTGACTTGCAGAGGCAAATAAGCCACTACCAAGCCGACTCGGCCAGCAGTTCTCGACTGCTCCTGATGCAAGGAACAAGACCAACTGACCAAGAAGAGGTACACTCGACTATCATACCGTATTCTGGGTAAGGATAGATCAGACACACACTTCATCACCTAATTTATCTTTATGGTTCATTGCAAAATGATGTTATTTTGAACACATTAAATCCCACACACACTACTAAATGAGAAAACAAACTACACAAGAAGCCAAAACTCACAAAATTTGCATCGAGAGCGAGTACTCAAGTTAAATAGTCAAGGAGAATAAAAGCTTAAAAGGCTTCTAAAATGCCAAGCCAATAGCGTAAATAATGGCCACAGAAACAGGGAGAATGATGGGGGTTGGATATGGAGCGATGGGCAAGCATTCAAGTCATCGGATGATCTTAATACGAGCCAAAGAGAATGAGACAAGACAAAAATTTAGATTTAATTATGTGTGTTGGTGTCAAGCTTCCAAAAGTGATTTTGGAAAGTGATCTTCAAGCAATGAAGCATTCAAAATCCAAAACTCCAAATGGTGCACACACATTTATTCCAAAAGGCACAATTACAAGCAAACTGGCATTGGTTATAAAGTAGGAAAAGAAATAAATTGGCTGGAGCAGGCTGTAGAGACAACAGAAGAATTCAAATTGCTCTCAAAGAACCCAAACAGAAAGGAGCCAGAAGAAGAAACAAAGCTATCAAAACCCCTGTTTCTATAAAGAAACACATTAAGGGAATGGCAGAAAACATTCAAGCAAGTGATTGGAATGATAAACTATCACAAAGACCTATGGAATATAAGCTCAAACGGCAAAGGCCTAGAATCAAGAAAGGCTATTCCAAAGGTATAAGAGTTTATCAAAAGACACACATGCAATTCCAGGCACTACACTCGCAGGACATCACAACTACCCAAAGAAGGCAATTGCTAAAACACACATACAAAAGATACAGACAAAAGAGACAAACAGAGGAACCTGTAATCCCCAAGCAATTTAAGCCAAAAATTAATTATGATTAAGGGTACCAAAACTTAATTTCCTTGCTTATGTTCATGAACAACAGTGCCGCGAACTCGGTATACGGATAGTGGTCGTTCGCATATATGACAGAAACAAGAAAAAATCACAAAATTCAAGGAAGTTAAAGAGCAAAAGTCATATTTGGAGGAAATGAAGCTCCAGGAGAAATAAGAGGCATTGATCCATCAAGAAAAAATGGATTAGAAATCACGCATAAAGGTATATGTTGAAGCGACTAAATTTCAATATGCGACGCCCAACTTCGCGACATGCTATAATGTCGATTTAATACGGTATATGCCAAACAAGGATACGTAATCGCGAAGTTGTGTTGCAAGATGTACAAAAAAGAACATGTATATCGATTGTCAACGCAACACCAAGCACTGTCATAGCAAAGAGCACAATTAACCGTCAAGCCAGGTACGTTAAGCCGAAATACCCACTTTCAAAACAATTAACAATCTTGCCGTAAGCACCGGAAAGGACTTCGACCGCATAATAAAGAAAGGCATGTCTATCTTCAACAAGCGATATTGCATCTGCCACATATGGATCTATTTGGGTCCAAATGGAACCAAATAAAGATGTTGGGGAAGAAATATACTCAAAGCGTAGTAGATGACCACTCAAGATATACATGGACACATTCATGTAAGAAAAAAGAAATCCCATTGCAAACTACCACAAAATTTATTTAAAGAGATCTAAAATGAGAAGAGCCAAACCATTATCAAAATAAGATCGCATTAGAGGAATGGGAGTTTGTCAATGGCATAATAACTCGCATTGTAATAAAACGGATCAAGTCATGAATTATCTGGGCAAGAAGGACCTACGCCGTAATGGAGTCAGGCAGAAGAAGGAATAGAACCCTCAAAGAACCAAAGAAGCGACCAGTGCTAGCGTACAGGGCTACCTAAAAGATTTTAAATAAGTAATAAACCACAACATGCTACACTAAAATAGATGCATGATAAAACAGACAACCTAATAAAAGACTCCCCATGAGATTCGGGACAGGGAGAAAACCAAATGTTGCATAATTTTAAAATATTTGGATGTAAATGTTTCATCTATAACAATGGCAAAGCCTTTGATGCTAAATATGAATATATCTTTCTCGGGGATACTCACCGAAAGCAAAGCCTCGCGCAGTACCAACAAGAGGACTATGGTTGCGTAAATAATCCATTCATGTGGTATTCGGACGAGCCAAATGTAACAGAGAAGACAAAGAGTCACCGATAAGTCAATCATCCAGCCCATGCAACAAAAGTCCCCGCGTCAAGCCGAAGATGAATATAAACTCGATGAAGATGAGATAGTCAGCCTCAAAAACTGGTAAATCACCAATTGATCGTTTAGAGAGAGCGATCAAAGCAACACAAAATGCTAGACGACCGAATCCAAATAATTTATATTTCTTAACTATGTAAGATGGTCGAGAGACTACCTACCAATTTGTCATTGGAGATATAAGAGAAGGTGTCAAAACAAGATCCGTGAACTCGCCAGCAGTTTTCATGTTCACATGTTTATCTCACAACAGAGCCTTAAAGATGTGTCACAAGCATTGGATGAGACACATTGATTCAAGCTGGCAAGAAGAGTCAATCAGCTTGAAAGAAATAAAGTATGGGAGTATTCAAAGACCTACCCATGAAAATGTTATTGCACTAAACGGGTGTTCAGGAACAAGAAGAACGAAGGGTCTCCGTTTGTAAGAAACAAAGCAAGATTAGTAGCCAAAGGATATTGCCAAGAAGAAGGGATAGATTTTGATGAAACATTTGCCTCGTGAGCAAGATTGGAAGCTATTAGGATAAAGCTTCTTGCCTACAGCCTCAGCGTTAATTTTATTTAGACATCGGGATGGATGTAAAAGGTATTCCTAAATGGTTTATTGAAGAAGAAGTATGTTGAACAACTCGTGATTTGGAGCAGAAGACTCTTGGAGATAAGGTATACAAACTCAAGAAAGCTCGCATGGATTGAACAAAGACTCATAGCATGGTACGATACCTTGTCAGCTACCCCTAATCGAGAACGGGATTCACAAAAGGTGATAGAACATCGTCGTAATTCAAGACAAGAAGAGCATACCGCTTGTTCAAATATATGTGGATGACATCATTTTTGGATTCGCCAAACAAAGAGTCAGATAAATTTTCAAACCTCATGCAAAGCAAATTCAAATGAGCATGATGGAGAGCGATATTCTTCCTCGACTCGTTGAAACAAATTAAGGATGGAACTCTCTTATGCGGTCAAATAAAATACACCTGAGATGAAGGAAGAAATTCTGGTGATAGAAGAGAAGTCAGGAAAATACCAATGAATACATCACCAAAATGGACATGGATGCACGGCAAGCTCAGAGATCAAAAAGACATGGAAGACTTATCGATCATTACTTATCTCACAACAAGTGCCGCATATCACCTTTGTCAGAGGTATGCAAGATTTCAATCTCGCCCAAAAGAGAGCCATATGATCGGCAATTTAAGAGAATCTTGAGATATTTGAAATAAGCCGTTAGTTGGCTATGGTATCCAAATAAGTGATTCAGTTTAATCGCTATTCGCATCAATTATGTCGACGAGTTACTGAGAAAGAGCACCAAATATGTCAAATGCTTGAAACAAGCACTTCCTCGTTTAGCAAAAGCAAAATTCAATAGCCACCTCTACAAATAAGGTATCATACTGCTGGCAAACAGCAGCCCAAATCCTGATGGATGAGACCACACCGGAGAGACTATGAAATTGAAGAAAAGGAATTCCAATCATGTGTGATAATACGCGCAATTGCAATCACCAAAATCCTGTTGCACTAAGAACAAAGCATATCGATGTCGTGATATCACTTACAAGAGATCATGTTGAAAGAAAGACATCACCTTGGAATATATTTCAATCGATAAACCGCTAGCCGACATATTCACAAAACCATTACGTGGAGTAAAGACGGAAGAACCTCAAGCATGAATTAGGTTACTGAGCTGAAAGCAACACTAAGACCAAAGAACGAAATGAAACACAAAAAGGGGAAAAAGAGTCAATTCTCAAAAATCATCTAAATAAATCAGACGGAAGACAATATACCTAATTAGCGGACATCTCAGTCACTATGAGAACCGTGGACAAGAAGAGTTAAACCGCCCAAGGATAAGTCGAGTCATTTATGAGCAAAGTGACAACGCAATGCTTTTACAAAGCTGAATGTTTTTTAAGAATGACGCAAGATAATGATGATGTGTACAGGGAAAAGTCGCACACCAAGCTTATGATTGGATATAAAATGTCGCCGCATTAAATTCGAGACACAAATGCTAATCGGGCGTGCAAAATCTGGGCCGCGATCTCGATCACATTTCAAAACCACCCGCACGCCCTTTCTTAAAAACCATACTTAACCCATTTTCGCCCTGCTTTTCTCTCACATATCACCAAACTGCTCATTTCTATCTCGCAAGGTGCAAAACTCTCTCAAAACCCTATCAATATTCAAATCAACTTAAGTTTCATTTCGTGAAATACTGAAAAATGGCATCAACTTATGATTTCATCAAGTTAGGAAGCAAATCCACACTGGTTCACTGTGGGATTTCTTGCGAAATGGTCAAACAGGGGTCCGATGACTCTACAAAATAAGATTGGCGGGTCTAAAAGTCCGGGCTAAAACCATTTCACGCCATGGAGCTCCCGGATGACCTATGGAAAGAGGTCGCGCCCACGTGAACGCCGAAATTCACGATGAGGGGATCAAATCCTTTGTTCACGGGAAGCGAGCTCATCATCTCGCCAAAGACGGCGCAATCGCCACACGGCATACGGCCAAGGAGCACCAGAAATCAATGAAGTCGATGTACTTGGTCCGCTGGAAGCGGAAGTAGCCAAGACCCACTATGCCGATAAGATAGTCTACAAAACCAACAAGAGGTCACGGCCGAGGACTACCACAAACTCGTTGGGACATAGTTGCCAAAATGCATGTATTATCAACACCTGGGAAGCTTTCACCAACCATTCAGTTAAAAAATTGATCGTCATGGGTCGCGATCATTGAAGAAAAGCAAGTAAACCGGGTTGAGTTTGCTCACAAAGCAGACGCTTAATGTAGGAACAAATCCTTAAGGAGAATGGAGCATTGGGAGATCTCTGGGATACGGCCCGGTGATGCCGGCCTGACTGAGGTGGTTAAGTCCCTTCATGGAAAGTGCCCGTAAACAAGAGGATGTTCGATTTAAACTCGTGGGCGCACGTAAGAGAGCCTACGCCAAGAGAGCGATACAAGTGAGGGGGAATCAACATTTCTAAGATACAGCTTGTTTTCTCCACCAAAGAAGAAAGTCGCCTCGTACTTACTAAGAGAATCATGTTCCCCGGCAAAGAAAGAAAACTAAATCGCTTCCGCCCTTCGCAAAGCCTGAGTCACCCGCCCTCACTGTCCGTGTCTCCCGCCGCCAGAAGCCGAGAAGGAATCTCAAATACCTCTTCCAACCGCCAAAAGAGAGAACTCATGCCAAGATTTCGCCTCCGTAAGAAAAAACAAAACACGCCCCCGCGCCAAGACTTAGAAGAAACTCCTCCCGAACCGTAAATCCTCTGTACAAACTAGGGAAAGAAGAATCTTCAAGCGTTCAACTTGAGAAACCGACCGAGTCACCACTCACCAAACAGATATCGAGACTCAGCTGAGAAGCTAGAGTCTCCAAAATTATTGATGAAATGCCCAAGTCTCATTCAAGGCGATCGCCAGAGGTAAATCAAGACCCACCGTAGTTCGAATATCCGAGACACAAGAAGAATCGAGAAATCTAATCACTGGGCAAGGTGATCCATCCTCCTCAAAATGCATCCACCATGACGTATCGGAGCACCAAAGTTTGCTACCTTCTATCCCCGAGAATGTGGGACAACAAGAAGAAGCCGATAGAGATGATGATGTGATGATCCTATCCCCACCTTATCCGCATATCCAAAATCGTCTCATGAGTGAGGAAGCGGAAGTTAAGTTGATCCGTGAATAAACAACGACCGAGTTTATCAAGTTAAGAGGAACCGATGAATTTTTCGAGTGACCACTGCGGGTCCAAGCACGGATGAAGAAAAATGCACGTATATCTTGGGCGCATCTTCAAAGACAAGGAGAAGGAGAGACAGTAGAGAGTCGAGGCATAGCGCAAGATCCGCCCTATCACCTATGCACCATAGAACATACACATCCTCTCCTTAACGTCCTATCGAGAGCGATGAGGACTGGACCCCGCGGTCGTAAGCAGTTGTAAAATGCAAAAAAAAAGCGGAAGGCACGAATCCGCAGTCCTTCATGAATAAAGAATGATGGAGGGACCAGGAGAGTCCACCAAAACACAAACCGGAGATAGACCTAATGGGAGCGGTGCAAAGATATCACATCAAGTTGTTACTGCCACCACTTCTCACCACTCACTCGAAGAAGTAACTAAGGAACGCAATGAAATCGGGTTAATGGGGACCCCAATGCCGAGCCAACCCCGAATGAAAGTTGTTTTACCACCGCCAACCAAATAAAAACTCGTGAGAGAAACAAATGAGTTTGGAGACGAGTGACCCCATTCTAAGTCACTCACCGGGTGCCCACCGAGGGGAAATCCCCTCCACCGGCAGTAGGCCTGAGGATGCCGCAGATGACTCCACAACGAATCTAGGGGAGGCGAAGTGGAGAAGGAACAAACACAAAGTACACAAATGGAAGTTGTCATCAACGGCTTGCATGCTTGAAACGCCTCACCGAGGTGCCAATCGCCTGGCAAGCATGACGCCGATGCGAGGCACAAGAAGAAACACTCGGGAGTTAACATGGTGATGAAAGTGCAATCCATGGGGTTGAGACTCCAATGGATGCCATCGCGAAGACCCTAAGACAATACCGACATCCGAAGCGGATGTCCAGTGCTCGCCGCAGCTTGAGACCGCAGGAGGTAATGGGTGCCAACGGAGGTTGAGACTTCCTGTGGTAAAGAAGTCAAGCATGTAACATCCCTCCCGCTAGCATTGATCCATCCGAAAAAGGAGATAAGCGCAGCTTCACGATTCCCGTGACAACTCCCGATGTAACCTTTTTGGGATCTAAGAAGACGATGAAGCCGAGTCATCCCCTCGTGACACCGATCCAATAGACTCACAAGGATGTTCCAACCACGCAGCAAGTCTCACCTCAAGACTACTCTCAAACTTTCAATTTTGATGATGCGCCACCCATGGAAATCTCATCATCATCCGACGACGCTTCCGATAGGCGCCGAGACCACCAACTCAATTGAAAACTACTGAGACCGACGGTTGCTCGCAGACAACTGGTTCGCCAGTCGGGTCAATCTCACAACACTCCCAAACCAAACAGAGTCCATCGCGCAGCTCCCCAGCAGTGTTCGACCACAAGGGAACTTCACGTGCACCACTCATCATGAACAAATCCCAAATGCCCGTGATGATTCCTTCAGATAATCATTTCCATTCTCTCCGGAGGTACCCCACCTCCCTCAAGAGTCGAAAGAGATCTCGCCGCTCCTACGCACTAGATCCTCGTCATTCCATCGTATACCATTGTTCCAAATTTATCACTATGATTTTGACGCCGCTTGGCCATCACCGCCACAAAGGGAACAATCGAAGTTCGGGAGGGTTCAAAGCATTATTTGTGAAATTGAACGGATGGAGTAGGCACCAAGCCTCGACGGACATGAGATCGATAACAGATGCCAACCTTACACACTTGAGAGAGGCATAATAGTCGAATCCGGAGTGGTGGCAACAAAGAAGAAACAATGCGTGGAACAAGCTAGATATTTCGTAACATTGTTCAACAAGTCGTTGGTCCGCGAGCCGAGAATGCCGATGCAAAGACAAAGTCGAGAGAACACATGAGCACATGCATGAATCTCACACCGAGATAAAGATGCGCGTGAGCAAAATAAGAATGAGCTCCTCGCGTATGGAAGAAAAACATGGATCGAAAAATTCAGCCTTCTCATGGCCGAGATAAAGTTGCTTAAAGTCAATCCAACGCTACTGCTCGAAGCCTTCGGCAAAGATACCCGCAGCAGACTCGGGCGTAACTCGCCATCGCAGCACCACTTCCCCGCTTAGCAAGATGTGTTCAGGGTTCCTCTCTCCTTTGATGATGGGAAGAGGAATACCTAAAAGCGTCAAGAAACTGACAGAAAGAGGAAGAATCAGAAGGAAAGACAAATTGATGAGGTCTCAAGAGCAAAGAAAGGAAAGTCCTTGAGGGGGAAGGATCAGAGATGTCACCCTAATGATTGCACAAACCCCCAACAAGGTCTTGTCACACCGATATTATCGCGAAAGAAACTGTTGACTCGCCACTCCAACACTCGTTGTATCTATGGGAAAAGAGAAAGATAATGAAATGGACGGAGGGAAGGGGAGGAAGGATGAATGCCCGAGTTATGAATATCTTTGAAACAACATGGAGGCATTCCAAGAGACAGAGACACTTATGCCATCTCGTATTTAATCGAGCCAAGATCAGCTTGATGAATTTAAAATGCTCGATCTCAAGGATATTTTGCAAACATGTCCACGGGGCCTGCTCGGGACTTGTACGGGAAAAGCGGTCTCACGTTATGTGAAGAAGTCGACAGCAAAGCCAGACCACCGGCAATACATCACGGGTCACTCCGCTTAGTCACTCAAATTGAAAGAAAGACCCCGCATAATACACGCCCGTAGGTAGAGGTAGAGAAAGAAGCAAGCTGGGATGTAAGAGGCCGCACTCCAGCCTCGCCCAAAAACATTGAGTACATAGATCCAGGCAAGAAAGCGAGGGATCTACACCGGGTCGGTTCACCAAGTAGCCAACCGCAAGTGGCTAAAAACAATGCCGAGTACGTGAAAAGAATCGAAGAAAATAAAAGACAAACTCAGCTTTGGGAGGAGAGACAAGAGAGACTAAGAAGAGATGTCGCCCTGTATGCATATGAAAAGTTAAGAAGAATGCGATCAAGATGAGAAAAAGAGAAGAAGACCAAGATGACAGAATCAAGAAGATGAGTTATGAGGCAATGGGCGAGATGAAGTGTTTCGTCTCACCCTTCATGTATTTTACTATGTATATACATACTATGTAAGTCTTCTCGTAATAAATCAGAATTCTATTTTTGCGTAGATATA
This sequence comes from Rehmannia glutinosa, assembly GCA_016081115.2. Lineage (NCBI taxonomy): Eukaryota > Viridiplantae > Streptophyta > Magnoliopsida > Lamiales > Orobanchaceae > Rehmannia > Rehmannia glutinosa. Next base: position 10,132 of record JABTTQ020000493.1, read on the forward strand.
GATGTTTGCTCGATACACCTTGTAAAATGGGGCCAGTAAAGGACAAGAATGCTATGATCAATAAAAAGATCGATTCTACGCATACATTCTTTGTAAATACACTATCCAGATGTATCTATGCTATTTACATTTTGAATGTTTTAAGTTTTGGCATCATCAAAAAGGGGAAATTGTTGGGAAATTTATTGTTTAGATTTTTGATGAATGCCATGTAAAACTTAAACTAGAAGTTGGCACCCCATTTTTTGTTGTAAATCGATCAGAATAAATAGTAATGGGTCAAGCCGAAAGTTCGCCATGCCTAAACATGCAAGAAGAAAATCGAGACTAAGGAAGACTCACTGCAAGACAAATTGAGTATGGCAAAGAAGAGAAGACTCGAACTCGACAAGGTGCAAACAGAGATGCAACTGAGTAAAGATACCAAATCAACTCAAGATAAAGCTCTCAAGCTTGAAGTGACTGTAAGAGTCATCCACGATTGAAAGCCGACTTAAGTCACCTGGGGAAAGCAAGGAAATGCAATTAAGTCGAGATAACAAAAGAGATCCGTTGTACGTAAATCAAGAGAATTACTTAAACAAGTAATACCTCCATGCTACCTTTCTCAAGTGCTCACCCCGCATAAGCGCATAAGGAATGAACCAATGGGAAGCACTACACCGTGTCGAACTCAAAAGTCAAGAACAATTCATACGAAGAAGTGGCAATTCCAAGGATCGCAACAAGACAAGCCAACCACCACAAGTTGACTTTCAAAAAATAAGCATATCTCTTCAACGGGCGTATTTTTGAAAGATCACTATAAAAGGCCGAGGAATGACTCAGAAAGTGGGGGACCTTGATTACTCCGAACCATGAACACTAAGCTAAATCAGAATCGAAATATTCTCAAAGATCATTCAAGATTAATTCTCAAGCCTACACTATGAAGGAAATCAATCCAACACTCACCCGTGAAGGAAAGATAACTTCAATCGCTTGAAGAGGAAACTTTTTGAAGAAAAGGGCTCACATTCCGCGGAGGATTGAGGTTCAAGGTCGAATGGGCCCGAGTTTTTGGAGGGCTTCGTGATCAAATCCAAAAAGCTTGAGCAAGTGAGTCTGAGTAGCAAGGCACCGCCTGAAGAAGCCGAGTCGATGAGAAGCCAAACGCGTGACCAAGGCATCTCCGTGATCGAAAGTCCCAGCGATCAAGTCACCGGTGATCAAGATTTGTATTCGGATCGTTACCACTTTGTATATTGATCAATACTTAGTGGATTCCTCCAGGAGTTGGAGAATAGAGGAGCAGAAAGAATTACCCCATCTTCGAACCTCTATAAAATCTTATCGTGTCATTTACATTTAACCATTTTAATTCTTGCACTTTAATCGCTTAATTCACGATAAATTTGCTATCCACTTGATAATTTCTAAGTACTAAAACCAAGTATTAAATCTTTACTAAATCATTTTTAAGGTGTAAAGTCTTCCAATAAAACAAATCAGCTTGAGCTAATTCGCCTTAACACTTGAGTTATTCAATCAAGCTGGGCCGAGTCTGGTTGAGTGGCTAACTCCTCATCGATTAACTAAATCGCTATCCACCAAGGACACAGCTTGTGTAGTATCAACTCAACTTTAAAAAGGACTAAATCGAAAAAGTTGGTAAGGGTTTATTCAACCCCTTCTAAACCTTACACTCACACCCTTGGGACCTACACACATTGATGTCGATATCATTTCATAAGAGATCATGTTGAAAAGAAAGACATCACCTTGAATACATCTCAACCGACAAACAATTAGCCGACATATTCACAAAACCATTATGTGAATCAAGATTTGAAGAAATCAAGCATGAGCTAGGGTTAATTGAGTTGAGTTAACACCCGTAAGACTCAAGGATAAGAGATGAAAGAAGAGAATAAGAAAATAGAGCCGAGCTCATGAATCGCCCAAGTTGAATCACCAGATCGAAAATCACCGCATCGAAAGTTAATGAGTACCGAGTACCCATGAATGTGAATAGAGAGAAGAAGAGCCGAGTCGCTAATGAGTAAGCCGAGTCATTTATGAGCTAAGTGACAAAACACAAATGCTTTTAAAGGGAATGTTTTTAAGGATGACGTATAAACGCAATAATGACGGGTAATAAACAAAAGTCAGACGACAAAGCATATGATTGATATAATCGCCGCCGCATTAAATGCGAGCAATTAAAGGCAAATGAGACGCCATAACTGAGCCGTTGATCTTGATCAAATTTCAAAATCAAAACATGTCCTTTCATAACCCATATATACCATTTTGTTCACTCTTCTTCCGCCACACTACTCTAAAACCTGCTCATCTCTCCAGCAAAGAAGGCATTTTTCTCTCAAACCCTACCAAATCTTCAAAGCAAGTTCATCAAGTTCGCTCGTAAAAAATCACCGAAATGGAATCAACCTATGATTTCACCAAGCTAGGGAAACCAATCCACACGGGTTCTACCATGGATTTCAAGGAATGGTTAAACAGGTTGGCGAAACCTCTTGTGAAGAAGATAGCCGACAAAATTGAGAAGTCCTGGATCTCAAACCCTTTCTCATAATGGAGTTTCGTATGACTTATGTTGAAGAAGTCGCACGCTCTACGTGAACGCTGAGGTTCACGCATTTGCAGGGCATCAAGTCCTCTCGCTCACGGAAAGGAGTTTACAATCACCGGCCAAGATCTAGCGAGCATTGTTTGCCGCCGCAAAAGCGAGTGCCGAGATATTTCAGCCGATGTAAACTTGGTCCGCATGGAAAGAAGTGGCCAAACTAGAGTGTGCTAAAGTTGTCTACACGCAGCACAAGAAGTCGAAAGAAGATTATCATAAGTCGTTGGATATTGTTGCCAAATGTGTAGACATAAAATTTGGAAGCTTTAATCGATGTCCAAAAAACCGATCGTCATGGCCGCGACCATGGAGGAGAAGAAGGTAAACCGGGCAATTCGCTTCACAGCATCGCCGTAATAATGTTGAAATAAGTCCTTCAAGCGATGATGGGTCATTTGAGGATCTCCGGGATATGGCCTGTAATCGTCAGTCACACGGAGGTGAAGGGTGTTCCTTCGACATGGAAAATCATTCCATGTTAACAAGAAAATGTTTCGGCCAACTTGTTCAGAGCCCAAAAGAGAGCTTACGCCAAGAGGGCAGATACTCAGTGAGGGGGAATCAGCCGACCCCGAGGAAACAATCGTTGTCTCCTCCAAGCAAAGTTGCCCATGCAAATGTTAAGATCACGCCCCAAAGAGTGAAGAAGAAGAAAGATGCACTCGCCCGCAGCTCGTGTCCCGCTCGCAGCCGCAGTGAGAAGGAATTAATACTTTTCTCCAGGAATGAAGAAGAAGAGGATCGCCATCGCGCGAGAAAGGCAATGCTTAAGGCGCGATTCCAAAGGCCTTTACTTTGAGGAACCGGGATGGAAGAGAACTTACTTTCCTCTAGTGAAAACTAAGAGAAGGAGATGACTTACAGAATTCGAGCTTGAGAAGACAAATGATCCGCCACTCACCGAAAAGATCTCTCGAGATCGTCAAGAAGCGCTCCGTAAATTATTGATGAATCCGCCAAGTTTGCTAAGTGCCGATCACCGAGGCACATCAAGACCCACTGTGGGATGTAACAACCGAGGAACAAGAAGCGGAGACAACAGAATCCCCGCTGACAGGATCGTGTCTCCACCGTCCCCGATGCCGGGAGGAGGTGAGAAGCAGAGTATGTTGCCTTCTATTCCCTCGAAAAGGAAGCGGCAATAGGGAGATGATGATGAGGACGATGATGATGTAATTATGTACTCTCCATCGTATCCGACATCCAAAACCGTCGCGAGAATGGAGAAAATGGAAGTTGAGTCACTCTAGGTACAGCTTTGAACACCCGTAGTTTATTGATGAGGAAGAGGAACTCTTCAGTTCCTTGAAGTTGGTACAGTGTTGCAAGCCCTTGATGAGGATAACTATATTAATATGCTGCAAATTCGGAAGGAGAACGAACAGGCTAGAGCAGCAGAGGAAGCAGAAGCTCGTGAGAAAGCCAGCGTTTGTCCTCTCACTGGAACCACTGATCATACTCATCCTCATCTTGACGTACTCTCAGAAAGTGATGAGGATATGGACCCTGCTGCTGCGACAGAAAAATTGGAAATGCAGAAGCCATGCGGGAAGCCAGGATGATGCATGAGCAACATACCGACGGCGACTGGAGAGTCTTCCAAATTACGCTTGGAGATTGATCCATTGGGAGTGGTACAACAGATTGCCATCTTATTGCCGCCATCACTTCCCAAACTCACTCAGAGGATGGATCTAGGGGACCTAGCGATGAAACTGGGAACTTGGGGACCCAAGTTGAGCCAACCCCTGCTGAAGGTGTCTTACCACCTGCCCCCACGGCTGAACACTCAAAGGACACAGTCGGGATTCTAGAGAAGAGTGACCCCATCACAAGTCCTCACTGGTGTGCCACCTGAGGGGGAACTCCTCCACGCAGCCTAGGTCGGAGGATGTCGCAGATGACTCCACCATGAATCTAGGAGGCGAAGTAGAGAAGGAACAAGAAAAAGAAACACAACAGATGTCACCGACGAAGCTCGCAGATGAGTCTGCCTCACCAAGTGCCAACTACTCGCAGCCGAGGACGATGCCGATGCGCCGAGGCACAGCGATGGTTCCGCCCCGGAGTTAACACTCTAGACACCGAAAAAGTGCAATCCACGGAGTTGAGACTCCCGGGATGCCACCGTAGAAGACCCTAAGAGAGCCGAGTCGTCGAAGGGAATGTCCAGTGCCTTGGCCGCAGCTTGAGACCGCAGGAGGTAACGGGCCTACGGAGGTTGAGACTTCCCGAGGTAAAGAGGCAAAGAATACGTAACATCTCTCCGCGCTATCATTGATGCATCCGGAAGAAAATAAGTGCCCTTCATGATTACCAAGATAACCCCGACATAACCTTTTCGGGATCTCAATGAGAAGATGAAGCCGAGTCCTCTCCCGTTGTTAAACCAAAAGACTCACCGAGGATGTTCTTCCAAGACGAGTAAGTCGACCTCAAGGCTACTCGCCCAACGCTCAATTTTGATGATGAGCCACCCTTCAAGTCTCATCATCTTCCTCGATGACGCCACCGACACGCCGAGAACGTGATAACTCAAAAGGAAAACCACCGAGACCAAAGATGTTAAGACAAATGAGGCTCACCACTGGTCAATACCACAAACGGCCCAAACCTGAATCACGCCAATCGCAACAGCTCCCAACGCCGCAGCAGATTCGACTCAACCGATGCATCACGGCACGAGTAATCGTGGAACATATCCCATATGTCAATGATGATGCATTTGAAGCAACTTTCCTTTCTCACTGGAGCGCCCGATCTTGTTGAAGAAAAAACTAGAGAGCGTAAATGCTACAACATCGCACCGATCCAAATATTCCTACGATACCATCGCCCCCGCAAATTTTGATTTTGATGTCGCTTTGGCCGCAAGTCGGTGAGACAGAGGTGAAAGCCGAGGTTCGAGAAGTCTTCGTGGCAATCTTTTGCAGAGATCGAGAAGATGGAAAGGCACCAGGCCTCATTGATATGCGGCCGATAACAGATGCAAATCTTCTGGCCGATTCAAGGTGGAAAAGTGGTCGGTAATCGTAATAGTGGCAACAAAGCAGCAGACAACGCGTGTGGAATAGGTCCGATATTTCAAAGCATTGTACAATAAATCGTTGATCCTGGAGCGCCGATAATGCCGACATGAAGAGGAGGATGCAAGAAAATATTGATTGTAATGCATGACTCCCACAATATCAAATGCAATCACGCGTGAATTTCACAAGAAAGAACTTCTCAAGGCCGAGGAGAATATGGAAAATAAATTCACCACCGCCATGGTCGAAATGAAGCGGTGGCAAACCAATCCAAAGCCACCCGCCTCGTAATTCCGCAAAGATACTTGAAGCACAACTCGCCCCTATCGCCTGGACTTCATGTCGGTTGGTCTATTCCAGTGGGTTCTCTCTCGCTTGATGATGCCAAAAAGGGGAAGAGGAATACCTAAAGACGTTGAAAGAATCGGCAGCTTGAGAATAAGGACGCTGTTGAGAAGTAAGAAAACAAATCAAGAGCGTAAGAAAGATAAGGGAAAAGTAGTTGAGAGGGAAGGTTCAAAGGATATGACTTTAATGGTTGCTAGAACCCTTCAACAAGCGACTCATCACACCGATATAATAAGCAAAGTTCCAGCTGACTCGCCGCTCCAACACTGGCGTGCCCATGTCCGAGAAGAGGAAAATCGTAGAAGCAGAGATGAAGGAGGCCGAAAGAAAATGGATGCCCGCGGGTGGACTTATTGAAACAATACGGAGGCATTCCTGGGCAGAAGAGACACGATGTTATTTTTTACATCTAAACGAGCCTAGATCGTTGATGAATTTAAAACGCCGAATCCGAAAGATACTTCAAGGAATGTCCATGGCCCAAGCCTCGAGACTTGTATTGAGAAAAAGGCCTCAAGTTGTGCGAAGAAGTTCGACAGCAAAGAGACTCCTAGCAAATACTCCGTGGTCACTCACTGGGAGTTAAGGCCCCAAGACAATACACACCTGTAGAGGAAGAGGTAAAAGCAATGGAGGAAGAAGTTTCGCACTAGACCTCTACCTAAAAACATCGAATACATAGATCCGTGGAAGAAAGGAGGGATCTATTTGGCCGATTTGATGCCATAGCAAATCTTGAAGTGGCGAGGAAGAATGCCGACTATGTCAAAAGGATTGAAGAAGAAAATAAGAGACAAGATCGGGCCAGGGATGAGAGTCAACGGAGGCAAGAAAGAAAGAGAAAAGACGAAGCCGCTGTAAGAGCCTACGAGAAAAAGAAAGAAGTCAAGAAGAAAAGAAGAGAAAGAGACCAGGACGACAGAGTCAAGAAGAAAGTAGGAGACAATAAGGCGATGAAGTGTTGTTGTCCACCCCTTCATGTATTTTACTATTGTAAATGCATATGTATGTAAGTCTTCATTTACGATTGAATAAGAATCTGTGAATTTCTATATTTTTGCGTAGATATAGAACACCGTGTTTTGCTCCGATACACTTTGTAAACAAATGTGGTAAAGGACAAGAATTTTATGATTAATAAAAAGATCGATTCTACGCATACATTCTCTGCTTCTACATTGTTTGTATGTGTCTTTGCTATTTACTTTTGTATGTATGTTTTAAGTTTTGGCATCATCAAAAGGGGGAAATTGTTGGGAAATTTATTGCTTAGATTTTGATGAATGCCATGTAAAACTTAGACTAGAAATTTGGCACCCCATTTTCCTTGTAATTTGCATTGTAATAGATAGGGTTGTACGAGCCGCTAATTCTAATGGCTATGCCTGGATATGCAAGAAGTCAATCAAGACTAAAATGAAGACTCCGTTGTAAAGCAGAGAACATCCGCAAGAAGGAGAAGTCAAGAACTCAATCAAGGAGTACCACCGGGATACAAACCAGAGAAGTGTCACTAAGTCAACGCAAGATAACCATGTTCAAGTTGAAGTGACAGATGAGTCTCTCAATCATTGGAGCAAACTCAAGTCACCTGGGGGAAAAGGTAGTCAAGTCAAGACAATCGAAAAGAATCTCGTTGCATAGAAGTTCGAGAATATTACCTAAACAAGTAATACTTCCATGCCGCCATGTCTTAAAGTGCTCAAATTTTGCGTGCAAAAGAAATAAACCAATGGGAAGCACCGCACCTTGCGTCAAACTCAAAAGTGAATGTTCATTTAATACGAGGAAATGTCAATATCAAGGATCGCAACAAGACAAGTTAATGAACACAAGTGACTTTTGAAAATCAGCCTATCTCTTCAACGGCGCATTTTTGAAAGTTCACTATAAAAGGCCGAGGAATCACTTTGAGAAAAGGTTACCTTGACAACCTGAACCATTCAAGCTATTATTCAATCAGAACCCTAATTCACTCGTGTTATTCAACCATATCCTCAAGCCTAAATTTCAAGGAAATCGATCCAACACACGCCGTGTGGAAGGAAAGACAACTTCAAACCGTTGAAGAGGAAACTTTTGGAGAATCGAAGGGGTCTATATTCCAAGGAGGATTGTTGAAAGGTTCAAGGTCGAACCAATCTCAAGTTATTGGAGGGATTCGTGATAAAATCCAAGAAGCTTGAGCAATTGAGTGATTTAAAAGCCACTGTGTGTGACTAAGCATCTCCGATCGAGTCCAAAGGATCAAGTCACCTGTGGTGATCAAGATTGTATCCGGGACCGATAACCACTTTGTACTGATCAATACTTAGTGGATTCCTCCAGAGTTGGAGAAGAGAGGAGTAGAAGAATTACCCATCTTCGAACCTCTATAAAAATTATTGTGTCATTTACATTTCAAAGATTTACGCATATCATTTAATATCTCACGATAATTTGCTATCCAATTGATAATTAACAAAGTGCTAAAACCAAGTGTTAAAACAAACTTAAACCAAATTCAATGGTGTTAAGTCTTCCGCTAAAAATCTCATCACGCCTAAGTTAAGTGTTTAGACTAAACAATGAGTTATTCTATCAATAGCTCAATCGAAGCCCGCTGAGTGGCTAACTCGCTAATTAACTAACTTAGTTGTCCCTCAAGCGACTTAGTTGTGTATTTAACTCGTATTATTTTAAAAGGACTAAAATCGAAAAAGTTGGTAAGGTTTATTCAACCCCTTCTAAACCTTACTCACACCCCCTTTGGGACCTACATGAGCTACCTTGGGAAAGAGTACACTGCAGAGATGTGCATGAAGATACTAAGATCCTCCGGTGAATGGGAAATGAAGGTCATGGCTCAGACATTCAATGGACCTCAAGAACATCTAATCATAAGTTATTCTCATATCTCAAAGCCTACGAATTTGAGATAAGAAAGAAAGAGCAAGGAAACAATTGTACCTAAGACAAATCGACCGCCGTTGAGGGGAAGAAAAATCGAGCCAAAGAAGACCATTGACCAGGAGGAAATTGCCTCATTGTGAAAAAGATTCAACAAGTTCTTCAACAAGAACTATAAAAGGAAAAGGGTTAAACCTCCAGAGACATTCACTCCTTCCAAAGCAAGTGGAGATAGACCGCTTAAGTGAGCCGAGCATCAAAGAGCTGATAATCGAGAGCCGAGAGAGCCGATGAGAGAGCTAAAACTCGTGTTGGAATTGTAGACAACCACTACACTTTGCCGCTGACTGCCTCCTATCCACTAGTCAACAAATACGTAAATGATGAAGAGTTAAGAGTCTTCAAGGTTAAGACAAGAAAAGATGAAAGCCATGTTGGCCGCCGAGATCACGAGCCAGCCCAAGTGCAAGGAAGCAGCAGACTCAGATAGTAGTGAAGCTGACTACTCAAGTGATACAGAGGAAGAGGCTTTGATCTGCCTCATGGCCAAAGAACAAGATCAAAAAGATCAAGAAGATGAGGTACAATCTAACTCATCTCACTCAGATTCAAGTGATAGTGACTGTGATACACACACTTCATCACCCAGAGATCTTTATGATTCATTAGGCAAAATGATGAAAGATTTTAAACTCATTAAAACCTCACACACACTTCTAAATGAGGAAAACAGCCAACTTAAAAGCCAAAACTCACAGATGACTAAGGAGCTGAGTACTTCAAGTCATATAGCCGATGAGAATACTAAGTTTGAAGGTCGAAAATGCAAAGATCTTAAAGCAGAGTTAGTCAGCACGAGAAAAGAGAAAAAGATCTTAAATGTGATCGCTTCATTTACAAAAGCATCCAAATCATCGGGTGAACTTATAATGAGTCAAAAAGAGTGTGGAGATAAGATGCACATGGGATTCAATTCCTTTGTGCATAGTCAAGCTCCAAGAGTGTTTTTGGAAAAAGGATCCTCAAGCAATGAGGGAATCAAAAATCCCAAAACACCATATGTTGCAACAACATCCACACCTAAACACAATCACAATCATAATGGTCTTGGTTACGGAAAAGGAAAGTTAGTTAACAGAGTATGCCGAAGGACAGTGAGAAGAAATTCAGACAGTCCATCCATAGCATTTGTTAAGTTGGTTTTATACCACGATTGAATATTCTAGACTAGGATTTTGCATTTTGTTTTGGGTATTTTAGTGTCGCTTGAGTCAAGTTCATGTCATTAGTTGTCGTTAGAGAGTCGGACAGGTTTTCGTAGCTCGAACTTGGTCAAAAGCGATGAAAAGGCGTGTTGAAGGGGAAAATTGCAAGTTAGAATGGAAAAGGCGGAAAATATTGTGTCACGCGCAGCGCTGTAAATACACACAAACCACCGCGCAAAGACGGAGGTCCAAAATAGTACAATGAGCAAGTTGGGAAGCGCCGCAAAGGCGCTAAAGCAGATGACGGGACGTTTTAGCAGCGCCGCATAGTTGTGAGGTAAGGCAAAGGCGCGACAGGGTAGAGGAGCAGACATTCGTGGTGCGCTTACAACGCTTATGATTTGAGCGCCACACACACGACCGGGCGGTAGAAATTGATATGTTTTGTTTTCTTGGGCTTTTAATGGATTTTTAGGCCTATAAATACAAGAATGACGCACGGATTGGACATTTGGCGAGCACAAGGGATGACTTTGAGCAAGGAGAAAGAATTCGGGACAAGATTCAAGGCATCAATCTTCTCGCAAAAGAGAGGATTCTTCCTTTGATCATTCCTCAATTAATTTTCTAGTATCTTTGTTGAACCCTATCGATGTATAATTATTTCGTATGAGTTTTTGTACATCTAACATGAGGTAAACCTACTTTTCTAGGGATTGATGTAACTTACGCTTGAACCTATGTTTTGATTTCCAGCTTTTATGAGATTTGCATGTTAGTTAATCTATTTCAGGCTTTGAATTGATTGATCTCAATTATTTGATCAATAGTTTAGATTGTTTGGCGGTATGATTTGACACTCGAGAGAAGTAATTGAACGCTCGTCCATAGAATAGCACAACCTAGGGTTTCATAGAATCGAGAGGTTTATGAATCTTTTGAAGCTTGTGATAGAATATTCATTGAGCGTATTCTCGCCAACTATGAACCAACACTACTCGAATTGTGCGCCAACCCATAAATGCAAACAATTTCGAATCAAACCGCCTCATAAGCATGGTTTAGCAGCGAATCGGTTTTGGGAGAGTCGCTGGATGATCCAAATACACATCCGGCGACATTTTTGAGATTTGTGACACCATCAAGATGAATGGTGTGTCCGATGAGGCTATTAGGTTGAGGCTTTTTCGCTCTCACTCGGGATAAAGTCGACATGGTTGGTTGCACGCTCGCACTGGGAGTATCACTAGTTGGGATGATCTGACTCAAAATTCATGACAAAGTTTTTCCCTCCTAGCAAGACGCTCCAATCGAAAAGCGAGATAGCTCAATTCCAACATGATCGACTTTGAGCCATCGTATGAAGATTTGGAACGATTTAAGGGTCTTGAGAAGATACCCACATCATGGTTATACTGGATCGGAAGAGGGTCTAATACTTTTATAATGGTTTGAACGGGCATATGAGGACAATACTAGATGAAGCAAACAGGGGGCACTTTGATGGTTAAAACTCCGATTGAGGCATTACTTTTCTTGAAGAAATGGCCACAAATAGCTATCAATGGCCTTCTCAAAGATCGCACTACTAAAAAGTTGCCGGTGTTCTCGAGTCGATCATATGTCGCATTAACAACTCGATATCATCATTGTCAAAATAATCGCCATCACGTAATTCGGGTGAACACCGCAATGCATCGAGACAGCTGCCAAACGATCGCTCGTGAGATCGCCACATTCGATGCCGAGCAAGCTAATTATGTGAATAACCGGGATTTAATAATCGAGGTACTCGCTACAACTTATTATCACCCAGGACTTCGCAATCATGAGAATCTCTCCTACATCAACAATAGAAACGGTTGAATCCACCTCCAGTGTTATTCCAACCGCCTAGCTCTAATGCACCCGTGGGTAGGAAAAAACAGTCGCCGAGAAAATACTCGTGACGCTTATTGAGAGACCAGGAATTGGTCAATAGAGGTGATGCAGATTGATAATTTGGGCACAAAAATGTCTACTATGAAAACACACCTTAGATCATTGGAGACCCAAATGGGACGCTTAGCCATCGCCATAAGCTCTCCTAAGAAAGAAAATTTTCCAAGTAATACCGAGGTGAATCGAGGAACATTGTAAAGCCATCCAGCTTGAGGAGTGGTACCGCATATGATGGTCCTAAGCTTCCTCTCATGCCACCCATGAGAAGCCTTTCGAATCTAATTTACCTATTAATGAGGAAGTCGAAACAAGAAGAAGATAAGCAGAGTAACGAGCGATGGAGAGGCCGACAAGCTTCAAATTTGCCCCCACTCTTGATTCTCAGCTTCTAGTGCCTAACTCACTCCCCTTCCTCGTAGATTTTTAAAAGAAGTTAGATTCTCAATTTTCGAACTTCTTGAGAATTTTAAGAAAATTCACACCAACATCCCGCTTGCCGATGCACTCGAGAAAATGCCTAATTATGCTAAATTCATGACGAGTGTGATGCCAAAAAGAGGAAGTTGGGCAAGCTCGAGATCAGAAGCTTACGTAAGAATGCACTATTTTGCAAAGGAAGCTACCATAGAAATTAAAAGATCTGGGGAGTTTCACTATCCCTAGTAGTATTGGTGTTTCTATTTTTAATAAAGCCCTTGCGATCTTGGTGCTAGATTAATCTTATGCCTTTGTCTATTTTCAGAAACCAGTCTTGGAGAGGTGAGGCCATCCACCATCACCCTACAATTGGCGGATGATTGCTTACATATCTCTGCGAGGCGTAATCGAAGATGTTTTGGTGAAGGTGACAAGTTCATATTTCCTACAGACTTTGTTGTACTAGATATGGAGGAGGATCGAGAGGTTCCATTGATTTTGAGACCATTTTTGGCCACCGCCGTGCATCGATTGATGTTCAACATGGTGAATCGATCATGAAAGTTAATGAAGAAGAAGTGATGTTCAATATATATAATGCGATGAAGTTCCAAGAAGAACAACACACCGCCATTTCATAGATGTAGTGGAGCAAAGCAGTGCCCGCCGTAAGAGCTCGACATGCCATCGTGGATCCACTGAAAGATGTCTCACCCAATCCCTAGTGCAAGGTATGGATTATGATTTTGATGATATTGATTTATTAGATTACGTGTTGTCTCTTGATGCCACACAAAGTTGACACAAGCAAGGGTTTGAAGGAGAATTTAGAGATACAATCATTGAGGAAATCCCGAAAGTCACTCTAAAATTAAAGGAACTTCCCGCACATCTCCGGATGAATTTTTGGGTGAGAACGATACACATCCTAAGAATAGTCTCCACCTCTCTATCCCCTTCCGAGTTAGATAAGTTGTTACGTATTTTGAGAAAACATAAGTCCGCACTAGGGTAGTCGATAGCCGATTTGAAGGGAATCAGCTCTTCCATAGTGATGCATAAAATTCTCATGGAGGACTCTTCCAAGCCCTCTATTGAGCACCAAAGACTAGCTTAATCCAAAGAATGAAAGAAGTAGTCAAGGCCGAGGTTCTTAAGTGGCTTAAGGTCGCATCATTTTTGCCATATCCGATAGCTCATGGTAAGTCCAAGGGCAAGTAGTTCCGAAAAATGGGGGATGAGTATGGTAAAAATTCCAATAATGAATTAATATCTACACGCACGGTGACTAGGTGGCGAGTGTGCGAGATTATAGGAAGCTAAACAAAGCTACTAGAAAAGACCACTTTCCCCAACCTTTATTGATCGATGTTGGATAAAGTTAATGGATATGACTACTATTGCTTTAGATGGATATTTGGGTTACAATCATATTGCGATTGCTCCGTGAGGATCAGAGAAAACCACATTCATATGTCCTTATGGTACCTTTGCATTCCGAAGGATGCCTTTGGGTCGTAATGCACCAGCCCACATTTCGTAGATGTATGATGTCTATTTTCCATGGTACGGTGGAGGAAATTATGGAGGTTTTTATTGATGAGTTTTCGTATTTGGTAATTCTTTTAATTAGTGCCTCCAAAATTTATCTTTGGTTCTACAAAGGTGCCAAAACACAAATTTAGTGCTTAATTGGGAAAAATATCACTTCATGGTGAAAGAAGGCATTGTGCTTGGTAATAGGGTGTCGGCCGCAGATTAGAGGTGGATCGGCTAAAATAGTGGGATTGAAAATTACCACCTCCGGAAAATGTAAAAGGGATTAGGAGTTTTTAAGGGCATGCTAGTTTTTATCGCCGATTTATTAAAGATTTTTCAAAATAACCAAGCCCTTATGTAATCTTCTCGAGAAAGATGTGCCTTTTGTTTTGATGATCTTTGTTTGCGAGCCAAGCTTTTGAGCACATTAAGAAGACACTTATTTCCACTCCTATTATGGTGGTACTGTGATCGATACAACCATTTGAGCTCATGTGTGATGCTAATGATTATGCAAAGAGGGGTTGGTTGGGCAACGATGATATAAAATTTTCAAGGCCATCTATTATGCAAGTTTCTGACATTAGATGACGCCAAAGAAAATTACACCACCACGGAAAAGAGATGCTAGCACTTGTGTTTGCATTTGACAAGTTCCTGGCCTTACTTGGTGGGTACCAAGGTCATTGTTTACACCGATCATGTCTGCTATGCGGTACCTCTTTGCGAAGAAAGATGCGAAACCACGATCGATTAGATGGATTCTCCTCCGATATATAAGAAGGGTAGTGAGAATGTGGCACTGTAGGTCCCAAGGGGTGTAAGTGTAAGGTTTAGAAGGGGGTTGAATAAACCTTACCAAATTTTCGATTTAGGCCTTTAAATCTATTAGAGTTCTACACACGTGTCCTTGATGGACAATGAATTAGTCACTCAAGAGAGTTAATCTCTCAAATGCACTCACCGAGCCGTTAATAGAGTAACTCACCGTTGGCTTTAATTTGACTCACCGTGGTTTTGTTTTCAAGGAAGACTTAACACCCTTAAGTTTTATTAAGCAAGTTTTTATAGTTTGATTTAGTACTTATAGATTATCAAATGGATAGCAAATTTATCACAGATATAAGCAATTAAAAGTGCAGTAAATTTAAATGCCGAAATGTAAATGACACAAAGAAAGTTTTTATAGAGGTTCAAGATGGGGTAATTCTTCTACTCCTCTCTTCTCCAACTCCCGGAGGAATCCACTAAGTAATGATCGCTTTACAAAGTGGTAATACCCGTATACAAGTCTTGATCACAACAAAGCCGACTTGATCCTTTGGGACTCACCGAGACGCCTTGATCACTCACCGGCTTCTCGACGACTCGCCTTTCTTCACAGGGCGCTTGCTTTTGCTACTACAAACTCACTTGCTCAAGCACCTTGATTTGATCACGAAGCCCTCCAAAAGCTTAAGACTGGGTTCACCCTTGAACCTTTCTACAATCCTTCTTGGAATGTAGACCCCTTGTTTTCAAGATTTTCCTCTTCAACTCGATTGAAGTTGTCTTTCCTTCACTGCAAGTGTGGATTGATGTACTTCGAGATGTAGCTTGAGGATTGAGAATGTTTCAGCTTTTTGATAAGCTTGTATATCTCACGGTGTCATTCTTTTTTTTTTCAAACAAACTCCTCAGCCTTTTATAGTGAACTTTCAAAAATTTGCCCGTTGAAGAGATAGCTCATTTTTGAAAATCACTTTGGCAAACAAGCGTTGGTATGCGCTTCTTGGAATTGCCATTTCCTCGTATGAAATGTTTTATCACCTTTCGCAGTTCTCGACACGGTGTAGTGCTTCCCATTGGTTCATTTCTTTTGCACGCTTCCTCGGGACCGAGCACTCCAAGAAAGGTAGTATGGAGATATTACTTGTTTAAGTAAATCTATTGATTTCTCGGCAACTCGCTTCTTTTACGCTTATCTCGACTTGACCGCATTTCCTTGTTTTCCTGTGTGACTTAGAGTCGCCTTCCAATCATTGGATGACTCTTCTCATCACTCACCTTGAGACTGGCTTTCGAGTTGACTTGATGATGTTCCACTCACCAGATCTCACCGCTTCTTCGCCGAGTTCCTCGTCGCTTTTCTTTGTTGTACTCAAATTGCCTCACACAGAAGTTTTCCTTCAAGCCTTCAGCTTGTCTTCTTGCAAGTTGGAGCGTAGCCGATTTAACTCGCCTTGGCCACTTAATTGTTACAATACATTTCAAAGCAAGAATTGGGGAGCTAACTTTCTATTCTAAGTTTTACATGGCATTCATCAAAATCTAAACAATAAAATTCCTAACAATTTCCCTTTTGATGATGCCAAAACTTAACTCATATAAAGATGCAAATAACAAAGATACATACAGATAGTGTATTGACATAGAATGTATGCGCATAATCAATCCCTTTTTTTTTTTTTTTTTTATTATTGATCATATCATTCTTGTACTTAACACAACTGCATAAGGTGTATCGTAGTATGTAATTGTCTCCAAAAAAATTTATAGCATTGTTACGTAGACTTACATTGTATGTATTTACATATAAAATACACGTATGGTTGACAAAGAACACTTCATCTCCTTCGTTGTCTCCTTCTTTCATCTTGATCAAGATCTTCTTTCTTCTTCTCTTCTTTCGTCATCACCGCCTTCTTTTTCTTCTCATATGCCTTCCTCGGCAGCCTTCATCTTTCCTTATTCTTTCCTCGTCTCTCCCGCCATAGCCGAGTTTGTCTCTTGTTTTCTTCTTCTATCCTTTTTGCATACTGCCGTCTGGTTTTAGCCACTTGCAAGTTTGCCACATGGTCAAGCCAGCCTCAAAAAAGAGATCCCTCCTTTCTTTCCCCGGATCTACGTATTCAATGTTCTTGGGCAGAGGCCAGGTCCAAGCTTCTTCCTCCATCGCCGCTTCTTCCTCTCGCTCCGGGCGATATCAGATCGGGGCCTTCTTCTTTTCCAAACTGAGTGCCGTGAGTGACCAAAGCAGAGCGATCACGCTTGCATTGTCCGTGGCTCGCCCTTCTTCACATAATGTGAGACCTTTTCCCAAGACAGTTCCAAGCTTGAGCCAAGGACATATTTGCAAAATATCCTTCGTGATTCGAGCGTTTTGAATTCGCCAACCGATCTCGCTCGGCCCCGACATCCGAAATGGCATACGTGTCATTCGCCAATCGGAATGCCTCCGTGTTCTTTCAAGATGTTCATCACCCTGGCATCCATTCTTCCTTCCACCTCCTTCATCCCTCGCTTCAATTTCTTTTTCTCACCATAGATACAAAGCAGAGTGTTGGAGTGGCAGAGTCACGGGAGTTTGCCGCTTATAATGTCACCGTGACAGACCCCGTTGGGGGTTTGAGCAATCATCAAGGTCATATTTTTGATCCTTCCCCTCAGCAGATTTTCCTTTCTTCGCTTTCAAAATTTCCTCACCGATTTTCCTTCTCACTGCTCCCTTGTCACCGATTTTCCTTTCTTTTCACTTCTTCAGATTTTGTCGCTTTAAGGTATTCCTCTTCCCCTTTTGGCATCATCAAAGGATAGAGGAACCCAGTGGAACATGTCGGGCAAGCATGAAGTCGAAGTCTTCCGATGGTTGAATTTTGCTTCAAGTCCGCCGCGTTGTATGTCATATAAATTCAGATCGAGTAGCGTTGGATTCTCACAAATCAGCTTCATCTCACCATGAGAAGGCCGAATTTTCTTGTCATGTGTTCTTCCAAACGTCAGATATCATTTGCATTTCGCTTCACGCAGCAGCCTTTGATCTCTCGCAGTGTGAGCTTCGGCATATGTTCAATGTGTTCCCGCAGCTTTGTTTTCGCATCAACATTTCAGCCTCTCCACACCAAAGCAGCCTTGTTGAATAATTGTCTCAAGTATCTCACCTGCTCCACACGCATTGATTGCTGTTGCATTGCTACCCATTCCCTTATCCCCGATCGTGATGCCTCTCAAGTCACTGGGCGTTGGCATCTCGTTGTCCAGCGCATATCCAAGGAGGTTCGATGCCTCTCCATTTTCTCAACTTCAGCAAATAGTGCCTTGAACACTTCTCGATTTCACCGATTCTTCTGCAAACTGATGGCCATACAAAAATAAATCAAGTCGGGCCTGAACAATGGTGCTCGAGTGAAAACAGAGCTGGTCCGTGATAGCGTGCTTGCTCATTTTCTCGATTCTTCGTGGAGTTCTCGTATCTCCAAATGAGAAAGGGAAAGATTCCACAAAGGATTCATCACCGCTTATCCGGGATTTGTTCGATGATAATGCGGTGGGCGAAGTTTTTGGGAATCGATCCATTGTAGCTTGAGGAGCCTGAGCAAAGCTGGTCTCGGTTCAAATTGGTTTTGTGGTGCAAGAGACTCCGGCTTGCCGAGCCTCGCCTACCTTAATGCCTTCGTTGGTCTCAAATCGATTTCTCCTTTTGAGTAGACTCGTCCTCGGCCTTATCAAGCTGCCATCTGACGATGATGAGATTTCCATTGGTGGCTCATCATCAAAATTAAAGGTCCGACGAGTAGTCTTGGGATCGACTTGCTCGTGCCTGGAACATCCGCAGCCTAAGTCTTTTGATTTGTCAGTGAGTAGACTCGCCTTCTTCTTCGCCTTCCGATCCCGTAAAGGTGACATCAGTGGTTGTCCTGGGAATCATGAAGTGCGCCGATCTCCTTCTCGATGGATCGATGGTTGCAGGAGGGATGTTCTCCACTTCACGTGTTACCCCTGGAAGTCTCAACCTCCCGTGGCCTTCATTTCCTCCAGCTAGCCTCTACCGCGCGAGGCCTTCGTCCTCCCTTTCGACAAAGTTGTCACTGCCTTAGTGGTCTTCTACAAAGGCATCCATTGGAGTCTCAACCCCATGGATTGCACTTTCATCGCCCGCAGTGTTAACTCCTGTGGCTATTCCTTCCTCGTGCCTCGACCGCATCAAGCCAGCAGTCATTAGCCTTCAGAGCCTTGGCACTCACCGAGACAGCCTCAATCGCCGAGCTTATTGATGGCAACTTGTCAGTTTCTTCTTGTGTTTGAGTTTTCTTTGCTTCGCTCCTACATTCTTTGTGGAGTCATCTCGCAGATCCTCCGACCTTCCGCAATGGGAGGAGTTTCCCCTCACTGCCGCACCAACCGAGTGACTTGGAGTGGGGTCACTCGTCTCCAAACTCCCTACTGTTGCAAATGATGGTTCAGCCGTCAGGGGTGGTGGCACACCTTCAATAGGGTTGGCTCGACCGGGGTCCCCACTAGCCCGCCATCGCCATCTCCTTATCGCTTTCTTCCGAGTTAGCTGGGAAGTGGTAGCAAAGAACATCGCTGGCTATTTGTCAACCACTCCCATTGATCGATTTCACCGTGGTTCGAGGACTCTCCTGGTCCCTCCATCGTCTTTGCTCGTGAAGGATTCTTGATCATTCACGCAATGCTTGCCGTGACCGCAATTTTTCGCGGGCAAAGAAAGATTCTCTGGTTCCTCGTCACTTTCGTGAGAAGACATCAAGGAGAGGATGGAAGTGTTCTGTGGTGCCGAGATAGGGCGTATACTTGCCTTCTCGCGTGCTTCGGCTTTCTTCAGCCTTGCTTTGCTCTCTCCCCGCCCTTGTAGATCCGCGAATATCCATGCAGCTTGTCTTCATCTAGAGCCGAGCACAAGAGATAGTCCAAGGAAATTTAGCAGATTCCTCTTCTTCTTCTATGAATTCAAAGCCGTTGGAACTGTTCCTCGACTTGCTCAACTTCCATTTTCTCCACTCACGCAGACGATTTTGGATGTCCGGGTAAGGTGGAGATAGGATCATTACATCACTATCCGCTTGGGTTGGTTCTTTCTTGGCTTCACCGGTGTGAGCTACAAACGGTGTCTTCGAAGTTGCCTCACGATCACCTTCAATGGACTTGGTCGTTTCATCTACTACATCCGGAGACTCTACCGCTTCGTAGTCTCCAGATTTGTGCTAGCCGAGTAGCCGACTCACTGGTTTCTCCTGTTCGGATTGCTTTACAAGTCTTCTTCGTCTTTTGGTTTGTACCGAGGGATTTTCGGGTTCCCAGACGGTGTCCTCTCGAGTCTTGGGGGTGGGGCCGGGTGCTTGTGTTTGTTTCTTCGAGGAGCCGGCGTCCAGGCTTGTCGGGCTTCTCCTCTTTTTGACGATCGTAGAAGGAATTTGTGAGTCCTTCTCGATCACCCGCAGGGCAGTGACACGGCCGCCTGTGTGACATGGTCGGCTGGGCAGTGACTCATTGGGCAGGGCAGGAGCATGTTTCGTTTTCTTTGTCGCAGGGCAAGCAGATTTCTTGGCACCGCAGGGCAGCTTTTTCTTCTTGGTTGGAGAGAATTTGTGGTCTTCTGGTCACCGATTCCCCCTCACCGGTGTCGCTCTCTTGGCGTAAGCTCGCTCGAGCACCGAGAGGTTAGCTCAACATTTTCTTGTTAACATGGAAAGCCCTCCCATGTCTAAGAGGTACTCCTTTCACCTCCAATAGCCGCCAATCACTGTGCCATATCCCAGAGATCCTCCAAATGACCCATCTTCTTTGAAGGACTTGTTTCTACGCTCGGCAGAGTCTCGGTTGAGATAAACTCAAATTTAGCTTTATCTTCTTTTCTTCGATTATTGCAGCCATAACAATCAATTTTGCCTTTGTGCTTGGTCAAAGTCGCCAAATTTGATGTCGATACATTTGGCAACAATGTCCAACAATTTGTGATAATCCTCCTTCAGCAGTCTCTTGTCTTGTTTGTGGTATATTATTTTGTCAAAGAACGCGGCTTGGCTATTTTTTTCCATGCTTCACCAAGTTTACATCAGCCTCCTTAATCTCGGGATGCTCCTCTCTGCCGGTAGTGAGCAATATTCACCAAATCCTTGGCGTTGATAGTCACCGCTTCCCCGTGAATGATGACTTGATTCCTTCATCGTGAATCTCAAAGATTCACGTAGAATTGTGCGACCTCCTCCACATAGGTCATAGGATATTCCAAATGTTAGAAACGGTTTCGATCCCCGGGACGTTTCTAACTTCTCCGCGATTTTCTTCACCAGGGTGTCGCTTTGACCGCTTCACCATTCCGCCGAAATCCACGGCCATTTAACCCGGTGTGGATTTGTTTTCCCAACTTGGTAAAGTCATAAGTTGGTGCCATTTCTTAGACTAATTTCAAGAGAAATTCAGAATTTGATTTGAAGGTTGATAGGGTTTCGAGAGTGTTTGCCTTTGCTTTTTGAGAGAGAGAGATTGAACAGCTTTTTAGAAGTGTGAGAGAGAAACGGACGGAAATGGTTTAAATATGGTTTATGAAAGGACGTGCGACGGTTTTTTGAATCGTGGATCGAAATCAACGGCTTGATTTCGACGATATTGAGCGATTCATGTCTCGTATTTAATGCGGCAAAGATTTATATCCAATCATAGGCTCGTGTGCAGCGGCTTTTTGTCCGTGCATTACACATCATCATTATGTCGACGTGTCTCTTTAAAACATTTCGCTTAAGTCAAAAACGATTGCGTTTTTTGTCACTTTGCTCATAAGTTAATCAGCTTATCTCTTAGCCGATTTAATCGCTTCTCACATTTCTCTTAGTGACTCAACCTATCACCTGACTTGGTATAGCCGACTTTCCGATACAAATTTTGCATCGAGCCGATTTTGTCTTCACTCTTTTTCACCTTCTTTCCTGTTCCATTTCTTTTCTTTGATTCTTCTTCGTGTCTCAATTTTTTAGCTCAATTAGCCCTAACTCATGTTTGAGTTCTTCAAATCTTGACTCACATAATGGTTTTGTGAAGATGTCACCTAGTTGCTTGTCGCTTGAGATATATTCCAAGATAATGTCCTTCTTTTCAACATGATCTCTTATGAAATGATATCCGACATCTATATGTTTTGTTCTTGAGTGCAACACAGATTTTGAGTGATTGCAATGGCACTTGTGTTATCACACATGATTGGTATTTCTTTTTCTTCAACTTCATAATCTCTCACCATTGCCTCATCCATAGGACTTGGGCACAACAAATTTTGCTCAGCCTATGTATTCTCGCTCACTGTGTAGAGGTGGCTATTGAGTTTTGCTTCTTGCTAAACCAGAAATTAGTCTCTGCTTTTCCAAGCATTTGACATGTGCCTCAAGTACTTTTCCGTCCACTCGCAGATCCAAAGATAGTCAGAGTCCAATAGCCAATTAGCTTGAATCCACCTTCCTTTGGATACCATAGCCCTACTTCTTGGCTTCCTTTAAGTATCTCAATATTCTCTTAGCTGCAAATATATGGCTCTCTTTTGGAGCAGATTGAAATCTTGCACATACACCTACAAAGAAAGGTGATGTCCGGCCCGCTAGCCGTGAGATAGAGTTGATCCAATAAGTGCTCAGATCTTGTTTGATCTACGTGCTTGCCATCCGCATCCATGTCCATTTTGATCGATGTGTTCATTGGTATTTTTACGTAAGACTTCTCCTCCATACCAAATTTCTTCATTAAATCTCTCGTGTATTTTGTTTGACTTATGAAGGTTCCATCCTTCATTGCTTTCACTTGAAGTCCAAGGAAGAATGTCGCCTCTCCCATCATGCTCATTTCAAATTTGCTTTGCATGAGGTTTGAGAATTTTTCACACGACTCTTTGTTAGTGGATCCAAAAATGATGTCATCCACATATACTTGAACAAGCAAGATACTCTTCTTGTCTTGAATTCGAAAAGTGTTCTATCTACTTTTCCTTTTGTGAATCCATTTTAGTCGAATTGTGACAGGTATCATACCATGCAGGGTGCCTGCTTTCAACCGCACAGGCTTTCTTGAGTTTGTATACTTTGTCTCCAAGAGTCTTCTCGCTCAAATCCTGGAGGTTGTTCAACATACACTTCTTCTTCCAATAAGCCATTTAGAATGCACTTTTTACATCCATTTGATATACAATGAAATTTTTGTGAGTCGACAGGCAAGAAACATCCTTATAGCTTCCAATCTTGCTACAGAGCAAATGTTTCATCAAAATCTATTCCTTCTTTCTTGGCAATATCCTTTGGCTACCAATCTTGCTTTGTTTCTTACCACGTAACCTTCCTCGCTCATCTTATTTCGAATACCCATTTGGTTCCAATAACATTTTGATGTATGGGTCTTTGTACTAATTCCCATACTTTATTTCTCTCAAATCGATTCACTCTTCTTGCATAGCTTGAATCCAATGTGTGTCATCCAATGCTTGTGACACATCTTTGGGCTCTATTCTGAGATGAAGCATGTGAACATTGCTTCTTGTTGAGTTCGATCTTGTCTTGACACCTTCTCTCATGTCTCCAATGACAAGTTCGTGGATGGTCTCTCACCATCTTACGTCAGTTGAAGTAAGTTAGTGGATTCAATCGACTTGGTATTTTGTGTTCTTTGTGGGTCGCCTCTCTCGTAATCACTCACCAGAGATTTTCCACCGCTTTTGAGATTCGGCTATCTCATCTTCTTTCAATTGATAATCCCCGTCACCTTCAAAGATATAGGGACTCTTTCTCGTGAGGTTGATGTTTCACTTATCACCGACTCTTCAATGTCTTCTCCATTTATGTTCGCTCATCGAATACTACATGAATGGACTCTTCAGAACCATAGTTCTTTTGTTGAGTATTTCAGTAGGCTTTGCTTTCGGTGAGTATCCTAAGAAGATACCCTCATCGCCTTTAGCATCAAAAGCCTTTAGGTTGTCCTTGCCATTATTGTGGATGAAGCATTTACATCCAAATATCCCGAAATATGCAACATTTGGTTTTCTTCCACCCAGATCTCATAGGGAGTCTTTGTCACCGCCTATTTATCATACATCCGTTTCCAGGTGTAGCAGTCGTGTTGATTGCTTCACCAAAATCTTTTGTAACCCCGTGTGCCTAACATGGTCCTTGCCGCTTTTTTGAGGGTTCTATTTCTTCTTTCGCAATTCCATTCTCACGTGGAGTCCTGCTGCCGATAGTTCATGACCAATACCATTCTCAATACAATATCGAAGTTATTATTCCATTGACAAACTCGGTTCTCTATCCGATCTTATTTTGATAATGGTTTGACTCTTCTCATTTTGTATCCTCTTCATCATTTGTGGTAGCTTTTGTAGAGTTTCTTTCTTTTGCACATGAATATTGTCCATGTATATCTTGAGTAGTCATCTACTACCACCAGGGTGTATTTCTTTCCACTTATGCTTGCTGGTTCCATGGGCCAAATAGATCCATATGAAGCAGATGCAATATTCTTGTTGAGGATGGACATGTCTTTTCTTTGAACGACGACTTGATTTGTTTTCCTTTCCGACATGCATCACATATACTCTCCTTCTTGTATACCGACCGGAAGTCCTTCCACAAGATGACTTCTTGCTAGTTTGTTAATTGTTTTGAAGTTCAGTGACTCACCTTTTGTGCTGTACCCAACTTGATTCAAACAGTGTTTTTGCTAGACAAGAGATGTGTGTCTTTGGGTGTTGCGTTGACCAATCCACTACATACATATTCTTTCTTTCTACATCCTTGCAGCACCACTTCATTTGATTCAATGCTTTTGATTTGACATATGCCCATGTTGAATTCAACATTGTAGCCCTTGTCACGAGTTGATCGATGCTTAGTAAATTGAAGTTTAGTCCTTCAACATATGCAACATCCGTGATTTCTAAACCATTTCTTTTGATGGATCCAGTGCCTTCTTATTTCACCAGGAGCTTCATTTCCTCCAAATATGACTTTTGCTCCTTTGACTTCCTTGAATTTTGACAGATTTCTCTTATTTCTGTCATATGTCCGGGAACACCACTATCCATGTACCAGGTTCCCGACACTCAGTTTGTTCCTTGAACCCGCAATCAAGGAAATCAAGTTTTAGGTACCCATTCTTGTCTGGGTCCCGAGGGGTTAGAATTATAAGATGATCCAACCAACCTATAGCCAAATGATTTGACTCTAAGAGGTTGCCATCTATCGGTGCCATAATCATAATCAATCCTGGCAAATTGCTTGGGATTATAGGTTCATACAAATTGTCTCTTTTGTCTCAGATGCTCGTGTATGTTTTAGCAATTGCCTTTCTTGGGTAATTGTGGTGTCTTTGAGTGTAGTGCCTAGGTGCATATGTGTGTCGATGAAAGCTCTTATACTTTTGGAATGGCCTTTGTTGAGTTCTAGGCCTTGCCATTTGGGCTTGTATTCCATAAGTCTAGCCGATAGTTCACATTATTCCAATCACTTGGCTTGGATATTTTCTACCATTCCCATCATATGTATTTCTTTTATGAGTTTTCTGGGATTTTTGGTAGCTCGCTTCTTCTTTACAGAGTATTTTTGTTTGGAGTCCGCCGAGGACTCGGGCCGAATCTCTTCTCGCTTGTCCTTACAAAGACTCTCAATCGGTCGTTTTCCTTTTCCTTTGTAACCAAGGCCGTTTGCTTAGTGTTGTGCTTTGATTGAAAGTGTGTGCATCATTTAGAGTTTTGGATTTTTCAGACTCTTCATGACTTGAAGATCCTTTTTCCAAAATTACTCCCGAGGTTTGACATGGCACAAAGGAATTGAATCCTAAGCCGTCTTGTCTCCACATTCTCTTTGACTCATAATAAGATCATCCAATGATTTAGATGCCTTAGTGAATGAGGCAATAACATTTTTGAGGTCATTCTCCTCTTTTCTATGGCAAAGCAATTTCGCTTATTAATTTAGCATTTTCACTTTTAAACTTTTATTCTCATCGCCTATTTGACTTAGAGTACTCGGCTCCTTAGTCACTTTGAGTTTTGATTTTTGAGTAGGTGTTTTCCTCATTCAATAGTGTGTGTGAGGTTTTAATGTGCTCAAAGTCTTTCATCATTTTGCCTAATGAATCATAAAGATCAGTGGGTGATGAAGTGTGTGTGTCACACCGACTCACTATCACTAGTGTCCGAGCTTGTTGAGTTAGATTGTACCTCATCTTCTTGATCTTGTTCTTTGGCCATTGCTGCATCAAGGCTTCTTCTTCAGAGTCACTTGTGTAGTCACCTTCACGCGCTCGAGTCATTGTCTCCCTTGACTTGGGTCGTCTCAAAGCAATCTCGCAGCCATCATTGCCTTTTTTCTTCTCTTTGTCTTCTTTCTCTCAAGACCTTTCTTTCTTCTTCGTTTCTCGACTTGTTGACTACAGGATATGAGCAAATCAATGGCATAGTGACTGGTTGTCTACAATTCCAACATAGATATTCACCTTTTGAGCTCTTTCTATTCTTGAGTTGTCACCCTTTGATACTCAACTTGTTGATGATCTCGTCCTCTTGGTTGGCCTATCATCCCTTGATTTGGAGGGAGCCGAGTGTCTTCTCGGAGGATTCACCCTTTCCTCTCTTGTAGTTCTTGTTAAAGAATTTGTTAAATCTTTTAACCATTAGGGCTATTTCTTCCGGGTCAATTGCCTCTTTGACCTCGCTCTCCTTCCATCTTTGACAACTAGAGCAACTTTTGGGTACAAATTGCCTCTTCCTCGGGTCTTTCCTTCTCACTCAAACTCGTAGGCTTTGAGGTCCGAGAATAGCTCATGATTGGATGTCTTAGATAGGTCCATGGAGTGTCTCAATGCCATGACCTTCATCTCCCATTCACCGAAGACTTTTTCAGATCTTCATACACATTTCTTCTCGTGTATATTCCTTTCCAAGTGTAGACACTCATTTGTGATTTCTCAGAATCGAGCATCTAGTTGATCCAGGTTTTTCTCCCGAGATCATTTTAAAGTTCTCAAATTTTTGTACAACCACCGATAGTTTGTTTTCTTTGATTTGCTCGAGCCTTCACAAATTAATGTCACTTGTCCTGCATTTCCTTAGCCGTTTTGCAAGATTTGACTTTATTGAATACGGCTTTGTCCAAGGTTTTGTACAGATGTCCTGGCTACATTGTCCGTGTTGTATCTTCTTTGTCATCATTTGTCCACTCGCTTCTTGGTTTTTCAACCATGATCGGTCCGGTGTCAGATCTTCTTCCCTTCACCAGCAATCTTCGTGACAAATTGTTCACCTTTAATATTTGCAGAGGCCCATCTTCTATCACTATCCACATCTCATCATGTAATGTCGATAGATGAGCTCGCATGCGAATTTTCCAATCATCAAATTCTTCAATAGTGAACATAGGAATGCGTGTTAGATTTGCTTCCATGATAATGACTTTTTAATGATAGAAAAGAGTTTTGAAAGCTTAAGTACTAAAGCAGACTTTTTGAAAAGTTTGGAGATCTAGTTCAAGAACAAAGGTGCGGAGGGTTCAATGAACCAACCGCTCCGATACCACTTGTAGGTCCCAAGGGGTGTAAGTGTAAGGTTTAGAAGGGGGGTTGAATAAACCTTACCAAATTTTCGATTTAGGCCTTTTAAATCTACAGAGTTCTACACATGTTGTGTCCTTGATGGACGAATTAGTCACTCAAGAGAGTTAATCTCTCAATGCACTCGGTGAATAATTAATAGAGTAACTCATTGGGCTGGCTTTAATTTGACTCAAACCGTGGTTTTGTTTTCAAATGGAAGACTTAACACCCTTAAGTTTTATTAAGCAAGTTTTTATAGTTTGATTTAGTACTTATAGATTATCAAATGGATAGCAAATTTATCACAGATATAAGCAATTAAAAGTAAAGTAAATTTAAATGCCGAAATGTAAATGACACAAGAAAGTTTTTATAGAGGTTCAAGATGGGGTAATTCTTCTACTCCTCTCTTCTCCAACTCCCCGGAGGAATCCACTAAGTAATGATCAGTTTACAAAGTGGTAATACCCGTATACAAGTCTTGATCACAACAAATGACTTGATCCTTTGGGACTGGGCCTCCCGAGACGCTTGATCACTCACTCACGGGCTTCTCGACGACAAACCTTTCTTCACAGGGGCAGCCGCCTTTGCTTACTACAAACTCACTTGCTCAAGCACCTTTGGATTTGATCACGAAGCCCTCCAAAAGCTTAAGACTTGGTTCACCTTGAACCTTTCTACAATCCTTCTTGGAATGTAGACCCCTTGTTTTCAGATTTTCCTCTTCAACTCGATTGAAGTTGTCTTTCCTTCAGGTAAGTGTTGGATTGATGTACTTCGAGATGTAGGCCGGAGGATTGAGAATGTTTCGCTTTTTGATAAGCTTGTATATCTCACGTGTGTCATTCTTTTTTTTTTCTCAAACAAACTCCTCAGCCTTTTATAGTGAACTTTCAAAAATTTGCCCGTTGAAGAGATAGGCTCATTTTTGAAAATCACTTTGCAAATCGTTGGTATGCGCTTCTTGGAATTGCCATTTCCTCGTATGAAATGTTTTATCACCTTTTCAGAGTTCGACACGGTGTAGTGCTTCCCATTCGTTCATTTCTTTTGCACGCTCGGGATCGAGCACTCCAAGAAAGGTAGTATGGAGATATTACTTGTTTAAGTAAATCTCTTGATTTCTCAGGCAACGGTTCTTTTACGATTATCTCGACTGATCGCATTTCCTTGTTTTCCCCGGTGACTTAGAGTCGCCTTCCACTCATTGGATGACTCTTCGTCACTTCACTTGAGACTTGGCTTCTCTTGAGTTGACTTGACTAATGTTCCACTCACCGTATCTCACCGCTTCTTGATCGAGTTCCCGTCTTTTCTTGTTGTACTCACTGTCTCACAACAGAAGTTTTCCTTCAAGCCTTGATTGTCTTCTTGCAAGTTGGAGCGTAGGGCCGACTTAACTCGCCTTGGCCACTCTAATTGTTACAATACATTTCAAAGCAAGAATTGGGAGCTAACTTTCTATTCTAAGTTTTACATGGCATTCATCAAAATCTAAACAATAAAATTCCTAACAAAGGACCGACCATTTATTGTGATTAGAACAACCCAAATGTAGCTAATTGAAGCTCCAATTCAAGAGTCTTTCCCGAATGAGCGCATTTTGGTAGTAAAAACTCATCTCCACCAGATGCCGATTTTGTGAATTATCCGGTGGTGGAGTCTTGCCTCCGATTTGACTTCACATCGAAAAAGAAATTTATGCATGATGTTAAATTATATTTATGGGATGATCCGCTTTGTTCAAGAGGTGTGCGGATTGATTATTCGACGTTGTGTGCCTCGAGAGGAGGTGGAAGAGATTCTACAAAGATTGCCATTCTACCCCTATGGTGGTCATTTTCGCCAACCCGCACGGCCGCTAAGGTATTGCAACTGATTTTATTGGCCTTCTTTATTCAAAGATTGCTATACTTTTGTGTGCATTTTGTGACAAAAAGCGCGAGTTGGCAACATCTCTCGACGCCATGAGTTGCCTCTACCAACATGATGGAAGTAGAATTATTTGATGTTTGGGGGATTGACTTCACGGGTCCATTTCCCCTTCATTTGGACATGCCTATATCCTTCTTGTGGTGGATTATGTTTCTCAATGGGTGGAGGCAATTGCTACACCTACAAATGATTGCAAGGTAGTGTTGAAATTTTTACACAAGCACATATTCACCCGTTTTGGCACTCCTAGGGCTATTGTTAGTGATGAAGGTACTCATTTTTGCAATAAACTGTTTAATAACTTTCTCTCTAAGTATAGTGTAAGGCACAAGTTTGCTTTAGGTTACCACCCGCAATCGAATGGACAGCCGAAATTTCAAATCGCGAGGTGAAGCAGATCCTTGAGAAGATCGTGAGTCGTAATCGAAAAGACTTGGCTTAGAAGTCGGATGACGCGGTTTGGGCATATCGAACAGCCTTTAAAACTCCAATTGGTATGTCCCCATATCGCTTGGTGTTTGGAAAAGCATGTCACTTACCTGGTCGAGCTAGAACATCGTGCATATTGGGCCGTGAAGAAACTAAATTTTGACTTTAAGACAACGGGTGAGAATAGGCTATTGCAACTTGATGAGATGGAGGACTTAGAATGAGGCCTATGAGAATGCCAAAATCTACAAAGAAAAGACAAAAAATGGCATGATAAAATGATCTTGAGGCACGAATTTTCCGGGCCAACATGTATTATCATTTAATTCTCGGTTGAAATTATTCCTGAAAATCGAAATTGAGATGGTCTGGACCATTTGTCATCGAGCGTGTTTCGCCGTTTGGTGCTATTGAGTTGCGGTGTAAGGATGGCAGCACGTTTTAGGTTAATGGGCAGAGGTTAAAACACTATTTTGGTGATGAAGCCCGGAAAATCCTAAATCTCCCGCCAGAGACGCGATTCGTGATGATCTAACAAAGTCCGGGTCAAGATCAGAACTTAGCACTTCTTGGGAGGCAACCCGAGCCCCTTTTATTGTTTTTGTAGTATTAATTTAGTTTAGTAGTTTTTTCGTTTTAATTGCATCATAGTTGATTTTTTGCATTTTTAGGAGTAGTAAGTTGCATCACATCCCGACCTTTATTTTTACACATGCGAGACGCGCTATGACGAAAATATCGGGCGGATCAGGCCCCTAAAAACCTGCTGCAACGTGCAGCATGTGGAAAAACCTTCAGGTATGCCGCACGCAGCGCGCCCCCTAAAATCCAGACAGGGGGGAATCCGCCTCGCCACGCAAAGACCGTAGAGACGTGCTGCAGTGCCCATCCACCTAAGTTCTTTTTAAAACTGTCCCCAGCCCATTCATTTTAAAATCACAAACCACTCATTTCTCTCTTCAAACTCGACGGATCAACTAAAATTTCACCAAAACTCACAAAAATTCCCTCCCCTCTCCACAAGGAAGAACTCTAGCATCCCACACATCACCCTTATCTTCACCACTCATCACTTGGTAAGTTTCTTACTACCAAAACCCTACCCCATGGTTTTCCCCGATTCTTTATTTTGTGCTAATGCATTGTGGTGGAGTTGAGCTATTTATGTTGAATTGTGGATTGTGGTGTGATTGAGCATGTTAGAACTAGGTTTGAGTGTTGAATTTTTGGGATTAATTTGTACTAAAATTGCATTTATCATCTTCTCCCAATTTCACGCATACAAGGTGTTTGATAAAATATCCCATTAAGATTTTCACATTGTTGACTGCCATCTTGCATGATTATGCTTTTAGTCTCGACATATTGCTACTTGATATGTTTGGGTGCATTTTTCTAACTACCTTGCTTGTTGATTTTTCACCCTCACCGAGTTTCATGTTTCCACGGGTTTTTTTTAGGTGTTTATTTTGCTAGGCGATCATCATGGGACGGACTAGGAGCAAAGGTAAGGGCAAGCAAAAGGCATCCACCTCGGCGGACTATGACACAGAGAGATTCCTTAGCAAGGCAGCACAAAACAAATTTTTTGGAGAATTAATGACTCGACGGATCAATGCCAAGCGGGGTTCCAACCGGGGCCGCAGGGGCGGTCATCTCCAAATAAGCATGATTCGGGAGCGCCATTGGAAAATGTTGTGTGCACCACCCCCGCCATTCACACAGATACTTGTCAAGGAATTTAATGCCAATGCTAATGATCCCGATGAGGACCCGACAAATGTATACCTACGTGGACTATGAATCCCTTGCAACCCTAAGGCGATTCGAGAGTACTATTCTTTACGTGAGGTTGATCACCGCAAGACATAGATTTTTTTTTCAAGCGAGCCGATCTCGATATGATTGTCTAGGCCCTCGTCGCCCAGATCAATGGCACCGCCGAGAAGGGGGTGCACTGTTTTTTCTCACATGACATTGAGTCATTATGGTCGTGTATGGTACCACTTTATTTGCCATAACTTGATGCCCGACCAGTCATATCGCTGACGCCACGTCTCCTCGCGCTTCTGATTTGCTCTATACTATCATACACGACATTGATTAGACGCCATCGTGATTATCGCGCCTCCGCTCATCGTGTCGCCGCCAACGCACACGGGGACATTTCCATGCCAGGACCGATTTTTGTGGTTTGGGTTTGGCCGAGGTATTGTTTTGGGCGAATGAGCCCTTGGAGTGCCCTAAGACGCCATTTGACTCGGGCACCATTGCGGCCTATGAGAACACTACTGATGGTATACCTGATCCTCGGGGCGAGGGATACATTATAGACCCTGCTCACGCCCCGCCCGCTGCTGCTGCATCAGACGCACCGCCCATTCCCATCATGATGAGGGTACTTCCTCTTCGGCTGCCAAGCGGTCCCACCCTTCCACACTCCAGGCTGGCCCGATGCATGAGTACTACCTACAGATGCGGGAGATATGGCGAGCACATCGTCGTTTAGCCGTGGCTTTTTAGGAAGAGCATCGCCAGCGAGTTCAGTGACAAGAATATGAGAATGAGCGCGACCGGGTCCTTGCTCAGATTGATGGTCAGTTATATCCATAGTTTCTCTTCCTTACACCATCGCCTCGGGGACCCGTCACCTACTTGCCACCACATGACTCGGATGAGGAGTCTTAGCTCTCGGCTACCATGAATGTACTTTTCTCACCTCTCCATAGGGTACCATGTCGTTATAAGTTTGGGGATGTAGTAGTTTATTTTTGTTCATTAAGTAGTCTTGTGTCGAATAAAACAATATGACGAAAAAAAGAGTCCAGTCGAGTTGGGTCATTTGTGAAATCAGTAAAATCGCATGACTAATTGAATTTGTTGAATATGAGTTGAATGGTCAAAAGAGCATGTGTTTGAGCTGTGATCTATTCTTCTTTCCATTAATTCCATCTATGTGCTTAACTCTGTTGATTTATTTGGGGATGATTTATGCGATTGAGTGTTTCTTGTATGATCCCACCAGATTCTAGAACTTGTCTGATCACTAGTGAAGGCGAAATCCTAGCTGAAGTAACATTAAGGAAGTGATTTAGGCCATCTTTGAACAAGCTAGAGCCAAACATACCTACCTTGATATTGTATATTTTCCCTAGTGTCCCCCTTTGAGCCTTGTAAACCCGTTTCTTTGGCAACCAATCTAATACTCGGAGCTTACATATGAAAATCCTACTTACCCATAACTCATACACACAAAGTATCGAAAAATGTTGAAGGTAAAAGAAAATATGAAACCCCATGTGTAAAGCATGCAAAAGAATAAGTTTAGGGGTTTCCATTTAAAAAAAAGAAAGAAAAAATCAGCGAGATTGAAGG
This sequence comes from Rehmannia glutinosa, assembly GCA_016081115.2. NCBI lineage: Eukaryota > Viridiplantae > Streptophyta > Magnoliopsida > Lamiales > Orobanchaceae > Rehmannia > Rehmannia glutinosa. The sequence continues at coordinate 43,218 of JABTTQ020000493.1, forward strand.
TACATGAAGTGAGAATATTGGGAATGTAAAAAATGTGAAAGGTAGTTGTTAATTGGTGATTCGAGGGAATTGATAATTGTGTGTTTGGGTGATTTGAGCTACTTAATCCTGTATTTTCATACCTTACCCTAAGCCCACATTACAAGTTTTGAAAGTTCTATTGATCCTTGTGTTACATTAACCTACATTAGTGGAGATTAGTGTGAAAGACAAGCCTATGGAGTCTGATAAGCATCTCATCTTGATATTCAGAAAGTGGATCATCTTGAAAACACTTGATTGCGTAAATCTATCTGGATAATGAAAACGGAGTTGGCATGACATTCCACACTCATGATCACATTGTTAAAATGTGTGCTTGATTGGTCGTGAAACGAATTTTGAGACGAATGCGTTCAGTTGTGAAGTTTTCCAGTTAGACTGTTTGAGTCAGTTGTTGTTATTCATGTTTCATTTGTGTTTTGTGTTTTTCAAGATTCTGTAATTGCTTGAGGACAAACAATTGTCTAAGTTTGGGGGTATTTGTTAAGTTGGTTTTATACTAACGTATTGAGTGTTCTAGACTAGGATTTTGCGTTGTTTTTTGGTATTTTAGTGTCGTTTGAGTCAAGTTCATGTCATTAGTTGTCGTTAGAGAGTCGGTACAAGTTTTGGTAGCCGAAATTGGTCAAAAGCGATGAAAAAGCGTGTTGGAAGGGGAAAATCGCAAGTTAGAATGGAAAAGGTGGGAAAATATTGTGTCACGCCGAAATTGCAGCCAGCTAAGCTAAGTCCTGTGCCGCTTGTCAGTCACGGGTTCAAAACAAAGATAGTGAGCACATTGGGAGCACTGAACGCTAGCGGACGACGGGGACGTCTTCGTGGCGCACCGCAGAGCGAGACAGAGGAAGGCAGCGCGATAGGGACAAGGCGTATGACATTCGTGCGCGCTGCAGCTGATTTGAGCACGCAGTCAGCGTGATCGACCGAGAAATTGATATGTTTTGTTTTCTTGGGCTTTTAATGGATTTTTGGGCCTATAAATACAAGAATTACGCATGGAACAAGGGTGGGACATTTTGGCGAGCACAAGGGACGACTTTGAGCAAGGAGAAAGAGTTCGGGACGAGATTCGTAGGCATCAATCTTCTTGAAAAAGAGAGGATTCTTTCTTTGATCATTCTCAATTAATTTTCTAGTATCTTTGTTGAACCCTATCGATGTATAATTATTTCTTTACAAGTTTTTGTACATCCAACATGAGCTAAACCTACTTTTCTAGGGGATTGATGTAACTTACTTTTGAACCAATGTTTTGATTTCCAGTTTATGAGATTCGCATGTTAGTTAATCTATTTGTGCTATTTGAATTGATTGTATCTCAATTATCTTATCTATAGTTTAGATTGTTTTTCGTGTTTGATTTGACACTCGAGAGAGGTAATTGAACACCGACCATAGAATAGCACAACCTAGGGTTTCATAGAACCGAGAGGTTTATGAATTTTTGAAGCTTTGTGATAGAATATTCCTCGAGCATATTAGGGTTTAATTTATGATTTTTATAGAGATATCGAAATCAGAATTGGAACCTAGAATCACTTGGCACTCGAGAGAGGAAGTGATAAACGGTAGTAGTATTGGTTAATAGATTAATAACGTGTGATTAATGAACTAAATTGAGAACTTAGGGGATAACTAGGTGAATCAACCCTCTAGAATTCATCTTTTAAGTGTTTGATTATTTGTCTGGTCCAATTTGTTAGTTTAATTATAGTTTTTTTTTTAGTTTGATAAACATTTCTCTCTTTTCAATTTCTAGATAGAATTAAGCTATTTTAATTACAGTACTTAGTATAAAATTTGATAACAATCCCTGTGGAGATGATAAACCCACTTTCAAAACTATACTTAAACTTGACACCGTACGCTTGCGGTAAGAATGTTGGGAAATTTATTGTTTAGATTTTGATGAATGCCATGTAAAACTTAGACTAGAAAGTTGGCACCCCATTTTCCATGTAATTTGCATTGTAATAGATAGGGCTATACAAGCTGAGGTAAGTCACCTATGCGTGGATATACAAGTCAGAAGTCAATCAAGGTCGAGATGAAGACTTCATGTGAAGTACCGAGTATGACAAAGAGGAGAAGTCAAGAACTCGATGAAGGAGTATCACCGACACATTTGTGTGAAGTGTCAGTCAAGTTAACTCAAGAAGCCAAGTCAAGTTGAAGTGACAGATGAGTCTTTCAATCATTGGAGCAGACTCAAGTCACCTGGGAAAAAGGTAGTCAAGTCAAGACAATCAAAAGAATCTATTGCATTAAGTCAAGAATATTACCTAAACAAGTAATACTTTCATGCTGCCATGTCTTAAGGTGCTCAGTCCCAGAAGCGTGCAAAAGGAATAGGCCAATGGGAAGCATCGCACTTGTGTCGACAAAAGTGAATGTTCATTTAATACGAGGAAATGTCAACATCAAGGACTGCAACAAGACAAGCCAACAAACACAAGTGACTTTTGAAATCAGCCTATCTCTTCAACGGGCCGATTTTTAAAAGTTCACTATAAAAGGCTGAGGAATCACTTTGAGAAAAGGTAACCGAACCACGAACATTCAAGCTATCATTCAAGTCAGTAAATCGCAAAAATATTCTCAAGTTATTCAAGCAAATCCTAAAGCCTAAATTTCGAAGGAAATCGATCCAACACCAAGTCATGGAAGGAAAGACAACCTCAAATGTTGAAGAGGAAACTTTTGAAGAATCAAAAGGGGTCTACATTCCAAGGAGGATCAGTAGAAAGGTTCAAGGTCGAACCACCTCAAGTTATTGGAGGGCTTCGTGATCAAATCCAAGAAGCTTGAGCAAGTGGGTTGTAGTAGCAAGGCGGGTGCCCCGTGAAGAAGTTGAGTCGCACGAGAAGCCGGTGTGTGACCAAGGCATCTCCGTGACCGAGTCCCAAAGGATCAAGTCGGTTGTATGATCAAGACTTGTATCTAGACCGATAACCACTCTGACTGATCAATACTTAGTGGATTCCTCCAGGAGTTGGAGAAGAGAGGATATGAAGAATTACCCCATCTTCGAACCTCTATAAAATTTATTGTGTCGTTTACATTTCAAAGATTTACTTTCTGCATAATATTTTATATTTATGATAATTTGCTATCCAAATGATAATCAACAAAGTGCCAAAACCAAGTGTTAAAACAAACTTAAACCAAATTCAAGGGTGTTAAGTCTTTCATTTGAAAATCTCATCACAAACCTAAGTTAAGGTTTAGACTACACAAATTGAGTTATTCTATCAACACTCAATCAAGTCCGTTGAGTGGCTAACTCTATTTGGTTATCTAACTTAGCTGTCCATCAAGGACATAGCTGTGTATTTAACTCTGTAATAATTTAAAAGTATTAAATTCAAAAAGTTGGTAAGGTTTATTCAACCCCCCCTAAACCTTACTCACACCCCTTGGGACCTACAAAGAATTTCACGATCAAGACTCCTAAAAGAAAATACTCTGTAAAAAAGCCAAACAGAGCTACCAAAAGCCCCATAAATTTCATCAAAGAAATACATATGATGGGAATGATAGAAATTATCCAAACCAAGCTGATTGGAACAATCATGTGAAATATCAGCAAAGACCTATGGGATACAAGCCAAAATGGCAAAGAGCTCAACCTCAGCAAAGGTCATTCCCAAGGCAAAAGAGCTATTATCAGCACACTCATGCACCCAATCACTACACCTAGTAATTCCACAACTACCCCAAGAAAGTAGTTGCTAAAATAAAACACACGAGACATACGACAAAATAGAACAGATTGTATGATCCTAAAACCCCCAAGCAATTTGCTAATGTGCATTATGATGATGGTACTGATAGATGGCAACCTCTTAGAGTCGATCATCCGGCTATAGGTTGGTTGGAGCATCTTATAGCACTAACCCCCGTGATCCAGGAAAGTATGGGTACCTAAAAACCGATTTCCTTGATTGCAGTTCAAGGAACAACCGAAAGTGCCAAGGAACCTGGTACATGGATAGTGGTAATAAAAGAAATCTATCAAGATTCAAGGAGATCTAAGGTGCAAAACTCATATTTGGAGGAAATGAAGCTCCGGGAGATCAAAGGCACAAGATCCATTAAGAAAATGGACTAGAGATCACAGAGGTTGCATATGTTGAAGGTCTCAACTTCAACCTGTTAAGCATCAGCCAACTCTGTGACAAAGGCTACAATGTAGGATTCAACATGGGGATATGCCAGATCAAGGATGCTGAATCTAATGAAATTGTGTTGCAAGGAACAAGACAAAATAATATGTATGTAGTGGATTGGTCATCACATTCAAAGAAGCACATGTCTGCTAGCAAGGAGTACATAGAATCCAGTTGGTTGTGGCATAAGAAGTCGAGTCACCTGAATTTCAAGACAATCAACAAGCTTGCAAGGAGTCATCTTGTAGAAGGATTACCTGACTCAGTATACAAGAAAGAAAGTATATGTGATGCATGCCAAATAGGAAAGCAAATCAAATCATCATTCAAGGATAAGCCAAGTCCCTCTTCGACCAGGATATGCATCTGTTGCATATTGATTTATTTGGTTCGTTGAGCCGCCTAGCATCGTGGAAACAAATACACCCTAGTGGTGGTGGATGACTATTCAAGATAAACATGGACAATTTTCATGTGTAAAAGAAGAAAACATCGCGAAGTTGCCTCACCGATGAGAATGGTTCAAAATGAGAAGAGTCAAACCATTATAAAGATAAGATCTCGACAGGGAACCGAGTTTGTCAATGGGATTCTAACTCGATTGTGTTGAAAATGGTATTGGTAATGAGTTATCACAGCAAGGACTCCATAGCAGAATGGAGTGGCTAAAAGAAGAAAAGAACTCTCAAGGAAGTTCGCAAGGACAATGTTAGCCAATTTGGATTGCTTAAGAGATTTTTGGGCAAGCCATAAATACAACATGATATACTCGAATAGATGCATGACTAAAAGCCAATTAACTAAGACTCCTATGAGATTTGGACAGGAGAAAACCAAATGTTGGATATTTCAAGATATTTGGATGTAAATGCTTTATCCACAACAATGGCAAGGACAATTTGAAGTCTTTGATGCTAAAGCTAATGAAGGTATCCTTTTGGGAAGCTCACCGAGAATAAAGCCTATAGAGTGCTAAACAAAAGGACTATGGTCACAAAAGAGTCTATCCATGTGGTATTCGATGAGCCAAATGTAAATGGAGAAGACATTGATGAGTTAGTTCATAAGCAGAATCAGCCAACTATGCAGAAGAGTCCTTATGTTGAAGCAGATGTGAGAGAACTCAACCCGATGATGATGATGAGATAGCTGAATCTCAAAGACAGCTGGAAAGTCTACAGCTGAATGATGATGAAGAAGTTGTTCAAGACAACTTAGCCGCAAGACGATCAATCCAATGACTTACTCCAACCGGGTGTGAGATGGCCGAGAGATCATCCACCTGAGTTAATTATTGGAGATGTTAGAGATGGCATAAGAACCAGATCCAGAGCACAACATGAAGCAATGTTCACTTGTTTTATTTCCCAAATAGAGCCTAAAGATGTGTCTCAAGCGTTGAAGATACACACCGGATTCAAGCCATGCAAGAAGAGTTGAATCGTTTAAAAGAAACAAAGTATGGGAATTAGTTTCAAAGACCAAACCACCAAAATGTTATTAGTACTAAGTGGGTATTCAGAAACAAGATGAACGAGGTAGGATCTCATTGTCGAAATAAAGCAAGATTGGTAGCCAAAGGGTATTTCCAAGAAGAAGGTATAGATTTTGGTGAAACATTTGCTCATGTTGCAAGATTGGAAGCAATAAGGATGTTTCTTGCTTATGCGCACATAAGAATTTCATCGTATATCAAATGGATGTGAAAAGTGCATTTCTAAATGGACTTAGAAGAAGAAGTCTATGTTGAACAACCTCCAGGTTTTGAGCGTAAAACTATTGGAGATAAAGTCTACAAGCTCAAGATTGTATGGATTGAAACAAGCACTAAGAGCATGGTATGATACATTGTCTCGATTTCTAATTGACAATGGATTCACCAAAGGCAAGGTCGAGAACACTCTTCAGGATTCAAGATGGAGAGAGTATCATGCTTGTTCAAATATATGTGGATGATATCATCTTTGGATCCACAAACAAAGAGTTGCGTGACAATTTCTCAAACCTCATGCAAGGAAAATTTGAGATGAGCATGATGGGAGAGCTGACTTTCTTCTTAGGACTTCAAGTCAAGCAATTGAACCTTCATAAGCCAAACCAAGTAGACCAGAGATTTAATGAAGAAATTTAGAATGGAAGAGAAGTCATTAGTGAAGATTCCTACGAATACATCAGTCAAGATGGACATGGATGCAGATGGCAAAGTTGTTGATCAAACAAGATATAGAGCCCTCATTGGATCTTTGCTCTATTTAACAGCAAGCAGGCCAGACATCACCTTTGATGTAGGTGTATGTGCAACATTTCAATATGCACCAAAAGAGAGTCACATGACTACATCTAAGAGAATCCTTAAATATTTAAAGGGACCCAAGTCTTATGGATATTGAAGAAAGAGAAATTCCAATTATGTGTGATAACACTAGTGCTATTGCAATCACTCAGAATCCAGTGTTGTACTCAAGAACAACTGATAAGCAGTTAGCTGACATATTCACAAAGCCCTTATGTGAATCAAGAGTTGAAGAGTTTAAGAATGAACTAGGGTTAATTGAGTGAGTTAGGATACTGTAAGACTCAATCAACAGAGACAAAAGAAGAGAGAATGAAAAATGAGCAAGTTTCACAATTCAACCAAGTGAAACAAACCAAGACGGAAATCACCAGATCGAGTTAATGACAATTTGAAAGTGATCTTATATGAAGAGAGAAGCAGAACTAAGTCATTTTTGGATGATAGAAGTGTTATTTATGAGCTAAGTGACTAATACGCAGTCATTTTATGTGAGCTGAAATGTTTTTAAGGATGACATCGCGTAATTATGATCACAAGACAAAAGCTTCACAGAAAAACATATGATTGGATATAAATGTGTTGCATTTAATGCGAGGAAATTAATGCGGTTTTGAAGCCTAAATCCCGACCAGTCGATTTAGATCAAGTTTTTTAAATTCCAAAACCGTCCTTTCAAGTCCAATATAAACCAAAAACACATTTTCTCTCCTCACAAAAATTCTCTCGTCTTCAACAAGCAAAAAGAACTCTCTCTCTCTCGCAATAAAAGATGAATACCCTACTTTAGAAGATCAAGATTTTACGCATTTTTCACCAGCTTATTTTCTTCAAAAATGGACGCTACATATGACTTGTCAAGTTATCCGAGAAGATCCACTCAGATCCACGGTGGACTTCAAGGAATGATTAAAGAGGTCCGATGAAACCCTTGTGAAGAAAATCACCGAGAAACTCGAGAAGTCCGGGTCCAAGGACTTTCTCACGATGGAGTTCTCTCACACTTACCTAGAAGAGGTCACAATGTTCTACGTCAATGCGGAAGTACATGATGATGAGATTCGCTCATCTGCTCATGGAAAGGCCATCAAGATCATCACACGGACCTTGGCCGAGCATTGCAAGTCGCCTACTAAAAGGCCGAAAGAAATAGCTGAGAAATATGTGAACTTGACTGCGACTTGCAAGGAGATAGCCAAGCCTGAGTCAGCTGCGAAGGTTGTCTATACAGCCAAGAAGGAATTGATCAAGGAAGATTACCAAAAACTAATGGACATCGTGTTCAAGTGCATGGACATGAAATTTGGAAGCTTCAACCGACCTATCTCGGACTAAGCTGGTGGTGATGGCTGCTATAATGGAAGAAAACAAGGTTAATCGGGCTAAGTTTGTCTTGATCGTATCTGCTAGAACGTGATTAATAAGTCTTTCAAGGAAGATGGGACTTTCGAATGCTCATTGGGGTATGGCCTGGTGATTGGAAGTGAAGGGATTGCCTCGCGTCATGGAAAGCCATTCCATGCAAACAAGAAAATGTTCAAGGCAAACCCTCTCGATCTCGAGAGAAAGGCGCATGCCAGGAAAATGGACACGAGTGAGGTGAGTCAATCGACCCTACCAAGACACAAAGCTACGATCGCTCCAGCCTCTCTCTCCCAAGCGTATCTCAAAGAAGATAGTTGCGGCAGACTAAGCTGCCTCGCACCGCGCCCGCAGCCCAAGTCCAAGAAGGCTCCCGCACTTATAGCCGAGCCACAAGCACTCCGCCCAAAGAGTAGATTTAGAATCCCCTTCCTCACGAGATCGAAAAGGAATTAGTCCTTCTCTAGTCATGAAGAAATGGCTCACCGCAAAGCCTCAAAATTGCGTCGAAGCGCAATAATGTTGAAGCACAAAGCTTTCATGTTTGAAAAGCCTAAGAATGTAGAGCCGTAAATTCCCTAGTTCCAACTAAACGAAGATGGTTGTTCAGAGGTCTGAGCGAGAAACCCGTAGAGATCCGGCCGATGCTCAAGAAGAGCAGTCTCAAGAGAAGTATGGTGGAGATGTAGCCACCATGGATGCCCAAAGATCGCCGATGTCGATCGCCAGAGTGTAGAAGATTGTTTGCTCATGAGACAATTTGAATGAAAGGGGCCGAGACACCAAGTTCAGCTCAAGAAAGAATCGCCACTCCCCTCGATCGATGCTAGGGTAGAGCAAACCCCACTTGCAACCATTCCGGAAGATGGAGACGATGATGATGACGTGATCATGTACTCCCCGGTCTACTCCGGATATTCAATAGAGATTGAGGGAATGGAGAAGATGGAAGGTGGACTTTCTGACAAAGCAATTCGCGCACCCCGAGTACATCGAGAAGAGGAGGAGCTCTTAAGCTTCCTCCGAAACGCCTCTGCTCACTATGCCCTCAATGAGGAATTCTCGCACATGGATGCCCTCCATGCTATTAAGGAAGATGAGAAAGAAAAGGCATTGGAGAAGGTCGAGCCACTGAAAAGTCCAAAATGTGCATGTTCACCGCGATCATGAGCATGTCATGTAGTCAAACAAAGAAGCCGATCTAGAGGAACTGGACCCGATTGCGGCGAGCTTGAAAAGGCCGAGTTCCAACAGCCATTAAGGAATCACAAGCCATGCACGAGCAACAACTTCAAGAAGGTCCATGAGAGTCATCCCAACTCTCTCCTCGATCCGATCCTTTGGGTATGGCACAAAATATTGCAGAATCGACATTGCTTGCCATCACATCCCCATGCAATCGGGAAATGACTCTTGGGGAACGGAAATGAAGCTAGGGAAGGAGATGTAGTGAGCACCCTAGCCAAGCCAACCCCGAAGAAGGTGTTGAGACACCCGCCCAAACGGCTAACTACTCAAAAGGACAAACAACCAGTGTCTCGGGAGCAGATTAACCCCACAACCATTAACTTAGCTAGTGTGCCACCGAGGGGAAAGCTCTCTCCACCACGCCTAGGTCGGAGGACGCCGCGGGGAGACCAAACTATGCGATTAGGAGGTGAATGTGAGAATAAAATGGATAAGTAGAGTGAAGTTGATAAAGCTCGGACGATTGAGACTGTCTCGCCTAAAACTCCTCCGAAATGAAGGTCGATGACGTTGTTGATGCAAAATAAGGCAAAGGATGGAATTGAGACCATGGGAGTTGAGACTCCTGGTCCTGAAAGTGCAATCCTAGGAGTTGAGACTCGGGCGGATGCCACCGAGACCCCAAGGTAGCCGAGTTTGCCGAAGAAAATCTATCCAAGACCCTACTACATTTGAGACTACACTTAAGGATATTGAAGGTCCCACGGTTGAGACTGTTGGGGGTAATGAAGGCCTAAAAGGAGGTTGATACTTCCTTAGGTAAAGAAGTAAAGAAAGATCAAAATCCTCTTGTCGAGGCTACGATAAAAGGCATAAAATCGTGCTCTCGGTGATTCCCAGGAAAACATTGACACATAATTTTTTGAATCGCATGACAATGAAGCCGAGTCCACACCTATTGATAAATCTACCAAGGACAAGGCTGAGGATGCTCTAGACTATCGGAGTAATAAAACAGCTCCGATGAGGTTTGTATTCGCTGATGAGCCAACCCCCATGGCTACATTACACTCTGATGACGCTGACAAAATAGCTGAGGACCAAGTTACTCAAAAGGAAACACAAACTGTTACCTGTGAAGTTGTTAACACAGCTGAGGATCAGTCAGCTGGGCAAACTGAAACAACTACCCAGCTGGAAATAAGTCACCGAGCAGCTACCACAAATTTTGCTCCAAAGAGAGACTCTATCACTCAACAAAGAGCTCCCACAAATGCTGCGTAATCGCCGATGAAGCTAGCTCAGCCGAGGCGAATAGAGCTGAAGCACTACGAAAGGAGAAGGGAAAAGCTCCACAATGTGGACCTACAGGAATCCCTCTCGTTTCGGATGATATGTTTACTGAGATTTTACACTTCGACACTGAATTGCCATCTCTAGATGCTGAGTCTCCTAGAGAACACGCAAAATACATCGTGCAGAAGAGCCGCATTCCCTTGAAGCTTATGTTCTATGAAACCCCCTCCCCAACAAGGAGAGATAACAACTTCAATTCTCTCAAAGAAGTCGAAAGAGTTTGTCAAGAGAACATATTCCGAGTTGGCAATGAAAGAATCAAGAAAAGCCATTGAAGCGGCATTTGAGAAGATAGCCGAGAAGCAATCCACGCGTATTCGAGTATCGGGATGCAATATGATGGTCCTCCCAAAGATGAAAAGATTTCCCTGCAATCAAGCCCCCAAGAGACATTGCCATGCCTGATGTTGGGTCTGAACCCAGATCCCTAGAGGAGTTTCAAACTCTAGAGGCAGAAGGTTACTTCCACGATATGACTGTTTGCAAGTCCTGGGATTTGTACTGGGAGAAAGGTCTTGAAATATGCAAATCAGGCGATAGCAGAAGAAAGTTCCAGCAGTCACTCGGCTGGAAAATCAAAAGCTCCAGTACAGTACACTCCCAGAGGAGGAGGAGCTCAGTCAGGAAGAGGAAGGGGAAGGTATGGTGGTAGTGGAAGAGGAAGAAGTTCTCAACCACGGCCAAGACCAGAAGAAACTAAATACGTTGATCCGCAGAAGAAAGGGATCACATACTAGGCTGGATTTGATCATCTTGCTAACATGGAAGTTGCACGCAAGAATGCTGAAGCTGTGAGAAGATAGGAAGCTGAAAAAGAACGGAAACCGCGTGAATGGGAGGAAAGGCGTAGGGATAACCCCGTCGCGAGGCGAGCATATAAGAAGAAGAAGAAGGATGAAGAGGAAAGGAAGAGGAGAAGAGCTGATGAGGACATGAGGAGAGTTGATGACGAAGAGAAAAGAAGAAAGCAGCCAAGGCGTTGAAGACGGCTGCAACCTCTTCGTGTATTTTACTTAGTTGTAAATACATAGTCGTAAGTTTTCCCCGTAATATAGCTCACATTTTCCTTGTAATTTTCTCCGATACAGTTGTAACTTAGCTTAGATACATGTTGTGATGCAATACTTGTACAAGCGCCGATACTCATCAGAAATGACTTTGTAAAGGACAAGAATTTATGATCAATAAAATTGATTATTTAAAGCATACATTCTTTGTTATTCTTGACTTTGCTTGTGTTTGTTGTTTATTTTATTTAAGTTTTGGCATCATCAAAAAGGGAGAAATTGTTAGGAAATTTATTTGTTAGATTTTGATGATACCATGTAAACTTAAATTAAGAAGTTGGCACCCCATTTTCCTTGTAATTCTATGTTGTAATAGATAGGACTGAAAGAGCTTAATGAAGTCAGCTATGTCGAAGAACGCAAGAAGTCAACTGCAGACTAGAGTGAAGACTCCGTTGTGTGTCAGCTAAGTATGGCCAAGATGGAAGACAGCGACTCGACTGAAGGAGAGCCAGCTGAGGAATAGCTATGTGAAGTATGAGGAAGTGTCAGTCAAGTCAGCAAAAGAAGCCAAGTCTAATAGTTGAGTCATTCCCATGTGTTTGGAGTAGACTCAAGTCAAGGGGTAAAGGCAGCAGTCAAGTCAAGACAACTGACATTGATCCGTTGGAAGGAAGTCAAGGATAATACTCGTTATAGCAATAAGTCCAAGCTATTAGGTCTTAAAGTGTTTGGTCCAGAAACATGCAAAAGGAATAAGCCAATGGAAAACACTGAAGCATGTGTCGACTACCAGAGTCAAGGGCCATTTAATACGGCGGGGCGGTCAACATCACATCTCTCGGGCCAAGAAAAGACAAGCCAACGAACAAGAAGTGTCATTTGAAAATAGCTTATCTCTTCAATAGGCAAATTTTCAAATGAGCAATATAAAAGGCCGAGGAAGCATTTGAGAAAAAGTGATGATTTACATGAATGAATCAAGGAATTATCAAGCAAGATAACCTCGCAATATTCTCAAGCTTATCCAGAAAATTCCTTGCCTCAATACTCGAAGGAACTCGATCCAAGACATTTGTGAAGGAAAAATACTTCAACCAGTTGAAGAGGAAAAGTTTTAAAGAACGAAAAGGGGTCTACTCTCCAAGTTGAAGGAGTTGTAGAAAGGTTCAAGGTCGAACCAGGAGTTTCAAGTTTGTTGGAAGGTTGTGTGATCAATTCCAAATACTTGAAGGGAGTCAAGTAGCAAGTGCAGATGTCTTGTGAAGAAGTTGAAGTCGCATGAGAAGCCAATTTGTGTGATCAAGGCGTCTCTAGATCGAGAACTTCTTTGTAACTTGATCTGTTACTTAGTAGATTCCTCGAGGAGTTGGAGAAGAGTGGATTAGAGGAATTACCCCATCCTCGAACCACTATAAATTTGCTTGTGTCATTTACATTCAAGATTTACTTTTCGGCTTATATTTTCATATCTCACGATAAGTTATATTGCTATCCAAATGATAATAACAAATGCTAAAACAAGTGTTAAATTAACAAAGCGGTGTTAAGTCTTCCTTTTGTTAAAAAATATATCAACTAAAAAGTTAAGTGTTAGCCGACGCAGTGAGTTATACTATCAATAGCTCAATGAGTGTGTCGAGTGGGTATTTTAGCTGAAATAAGCCAACCGAGATGTCCCCAAGGACTTAGCCGATTTGAGTCAACTCGTTGAAATTCTTAAAAAGACTAAAGGTGAAAATTTGGTAAGGTTTATTCAATCCCCCCCTCTTCTAAACCTTACACCACCCCTCGGGACTACATTGCTCTTTAATTCCTCCTTGGAATTCAGAATCCTGAACCAAGTATCTACAACCGACATACTCACATAACTCCCGACTCTCAAAGTCTCAAACTCTTGTCCCATTAGAATGAAGTCACCATACTTAAAAATTATTTCATGCCTATAAAAAAAATTAAAAAACAAATTTTGTTGCACATAAATAAAAATCTATTACAAAACTCACAAAAAAATACTTATCCCCCTCTCCATTCTCCAATATCCATTTTGACACCAAAATCTGCATTTTATTACATAGTCTTTTTTTAATCCTCTTGTTTTTTTTTTTTTTTTGACAATGCTCACTGACTGTATCATCAAAACTCATTTGTCCCATCAGCTTCATTGCCATCTACATCTCCGCCATTATCACCACCACTACTGCTCCCATCCTCATCCTGTAAAAAAATGAAACATAAAAAAAAGTAAACACAAACAGGTTTTTCCTAAAATAATTCAATGATAATAAAATATGAAACTAACAACAAACCTCCTGTAACACAAACTTCTTTTCTGCAAATATTATAAACAAGAAAAAAGTAGTACAGATAGAATTTATTGAATCAAACGAAATAAAAAGGAGTACAATTTCTAATAATCCTCCGATTTTTCTCCTCGAGAATAATATTTGAATTTTCAAAGGTAGATTCGTCACATAATCTCCTTCGAGCTCGGATTTGAGCCGAAATAATGTTAATTCGAGGGCTTGACAGCTTAATCTCGGACTTGATTGCCAAGATATTTGAAATTCGACATTTGGCAACTTTTGATTGGCCAATAAATCATATATTAAAAATATCAAAATTAACTATTTAATTTAGGGATTAAATTTGAATATATTCCCAAAATATAAATACAAAATATAAATTGATATTTAATATATTATTTTCCACGTGTCGTCATATAATTGGCCATGAATTTTAATTGTCTACAAATGCTCCCTCGTGACTTGTCCATGGACAACGTATCTTGGAGTGAATAAGTCACGACATATACTTCAACTAGACTTTGCATATAAACTTTTAATTTGAAATTGAATCCAAAGAAATTGGACTAATTGCCCCAACATGCGCTTCTGGGCTTCAACCTAGGCAAAGGGGCTTTTAGTATAAAACTCAAGCTTGATGTCCAAACTAGTTGAGCCCATACAATGATTTGGCTTCCACTTTTAAGACCAATTCAAGACAGATTACATTTACCAAAATTACGCTTGACTTTTCTTTGAATGGCCCATATGTTCCATATACGTATGTATGCATATATGGCCTGAGAATATAATGTTTGCCCACATTTCTATATATATATATTCTTTTTATTTGGCAACTCCATATTACTTTCCATTCTCAAACGAATGCGGCCGCCTAAATTCAGAAGAAAGGGAATTTCCCTTTAGAAGAAGTTTCGTGCGGCAACCTTTTTTCTTTAATGACTTTTTTTTAAAATCCATAGAATTGGCAAGCTCCTACTAATCCTGAAGACCCAGAAGCCACGTGATTCCATATTTTTAAATATGCAGAAGATTGTTTTCCTTCCTTAAGCTTTTCCTTCTTACCCAAGTTATAATAAAATATGGAAATTGCTTATTTGGGGCACCACCCCACTTGTATAAAAGCATAACATTGTACGCCACATCCAAGCATACAAAATACTAGACTTGTATTCTCTTCTCTTTTCGTTTTGCTTTTGCTCATGCCGTTTCTTTTGTTCTGCAATTTTTGAGTGAGTAATACAAAGTTGGTTTATGTTGTTTCCTTTTGCTTCAAGTACAGTAAGAGAATGATGCATGCTTTTATTTCTGTTTTTCAAAGTCAATGTTCACTCAACCACATTGAGTTTGACATATTTAGTTGCTTCAATGAAACTATTGCATCAAATTTTAACATATGTTAGCCTCTTTTTTTTTGTTGCTTTGTGTGTGAAGAAAGGGATAAGATTGGATTAGCCATGCCTTTGTGTGTATTTTGCAAGAATTTTTCACACGATCACTCACATTGAGTTAGCACACTAGATATACGATGAATTTCTTCAAAGAAAATGCTTTGTTCGACTTCTTCTTATACTTGTTTTGTTCTCAAATTAATTTGGTGAGAAATAACGATCAACAAAAATCAATCCATTACGCACCAATTGCTTGTCAAAAGAAGCCTCACTTTTTTTTCCTATCATGTTATGAACCTTTCATTTTTTTTTTTCTTTTTTGATTCAACAAGTTGTTTCAATAAAAGAGTACTCTTGTCCATAATCAAGGCCAATCAGCTCGGCATTTATTGAAAGTCTTGTACTCTTAGGCACTAAATCGAATTAACCATTTTCCTTTTCACTTTTGTATTCAATGCGGGCTATATATTTCCTCCACGGGAACTTCTCCGCACAATTGGTGACAATAGTGAGTTGTAATTTGGCTTGCAACTCGTGTTCCCTCAACCTTTTTTAACTCTTTCTTGTATTTTTGCATTTCACAATGATTTTTTTTCAAAGATGATACTTCAAAGATCCGGTGTCCAAGACTTGGTGATTCTCGATGACGAAGGCCAATCAATGGACAGGGGTAATATTTTGGTTTTTTATCCCGTTGTTGGGCGATATGCAATGGCATAGCCAAGGTTCACGAATCCGTCTTACCTAGAGAAGTGGTCAAAGGATATTCCTTCGAGCAAAACTTTCAAAACATAGACTTTGCAAGCAACACATCATCAACAATTGACCGAGTCAACTCCATTGCCGATATTAGCCGCCGCATCATCGAAGGTCAGTCCAAATGGGGTGATGACATCAAATTTGCGGCGAAGTTCCACTACATCAAAGGCTATTGGGAGTGGACCAAGACGCCCTTAGTCGTTGCAGGAATATTCTTCAAAAGGTGAAAATCAATTATGCGGTGTATGCTTCGCTCTTCACGCGCACGACAACAACTCCAACATAATGAGGGCGTTTTGCGAGGCGTGGTGTCCATCTACGAATACCTTGTTGACTTTCTTCGGAGAGCTCTCCGTATCTTTGTGGGACTTGCACACTTTGGCGGGTTTGCCTATAATTGGATCCTCTACAATGAAGTCGCCCCATGTGCCAAAGAACTCACCGGTTTCGATAAGGCGGCAAGTCAATTTCTCCTCGTTCTTGTGGATACTTAATTCATGCTTATCATCATTTTTGGAAAAATGTAAATGGTGGTCAATCTTCTCAAATGCCTCGTCCGCCAGTGGATTAGATTCTCGTCCAAAAATTGACGAAGTACAACAAACCTCCTCCTCGCACAGTGAAGAAGAGAGTCGCTCGCCCCAAATCAACTTATAATCCACTTGGCAACTTAGACGTCCATGGAGAATGGTCACTGCGGAGAAAGCTTCTTTTTCAAGATCAACATCAAAGAGAGCTTGAGAGAAGAAACATATTTGGTGGCATTCCTAGCATATTCGCTCTACATGTTTGTTATTCCCAACGATGACATTAATATGATATGTCCCAAGACCTTCAAGATGGCGGGGATCATGGCAAATGGGCGAACAGTGGGCCTTACAGTTCTGTCTTGAAACATCTACAAGGGTTTGAACAAGATTGCGGGTTCTTTAAGGCCATCTCGCATATATTCAACATTCCGGTTCACTTTGTTCATGGTTGGTTGGTGCATTATTTCAAACTCACCATCAAGTCGGCAAGGAGTACGTGGTCCTAAGATGACGACTTTTTATTGTGAAAGAGGCGCAAAGTACTATGATTCCACAGACGCTCGCAAGCGGATCCACAAGGGAGAGCTCATTTCGTTGACTTGCACCATGATCACCAAGGAAAAGGACTTTACATATGTTGATAATGGGAATGCGAAAGAATTCGAGCCGAACTACTTCCTTGCAATTTGTTCAAACTATCTTTCTTTGCGTCAAGGTGGATATTTCATCGTTGAACCTTATAGTCCTCACAGATTCAGTCGCCAGTTTGGGTTTTATCAAGTGGTTCCAGGAGTGCTTAAACGGGATGTACATCGAGCTTTTCTGGATGAAAGAATTCACATTTGCATTTGTGCACATTGTCTTGTCTTTGGAAGATTACAAGACATGGTGGAACAAAGTTCATGGATGTTATTTTCAAGAAAATATTACACGCTTGATCAATATGGAGCAAAGTAATGATTTGCCCAGAGGTACAAAGCCCAACAATGGAGGTGGCCTAGTTGATGCAAATAGTCAAGCTTCTTTACATGTTGCTCCCTTTGCCAACGAGTGCAATGCTCAAGCCAACAAAATAAAAAGTACTTCTCACCCTCAGAGGAAAGTAGCAGTAACATTGATCGTCATTGGAAAATGCACAAGGAGGATTCTAGATCTTTGCCATCACAGGATGTTGATGATATTGCAGACCATCTCCTTCAAATGGAGACTTTTGCTCAAGAGGTTATATCTTTACTTACTTATTTAAATAAATCTCTCTATATTTTTTCCCTAACTTAAGCATGCAATATTTCAGTTGGATAAGGATCTTGTCAACATTGATGATGATGAGTCATAAGGTAGCCAAAGGTCGACCGTGAGGCTTAACGAATTGGCTAGGAGTTCCCCAGTTGACAAGGAAATACAAGAAGAAATGTGTGACTTAGCTAAGGCTACAAAGACACCTCATTGTGCGGCGTTCTCGACGTTCAAAGGTGGGAAGTTTTTATATAAGCACCAAAGAGAGTTCATTCAGAACATGTGGAGTGATCTTCATGAGAAATTAGCCAGCACTGCGATTGAATTCATTTTGTCCATCGAAAAAGACGTGTTTGTTGTGCTTGAGTCCATGAAAAGCTTCAAGAATTTTAACATCTCTCACTTAGAAGAATTGCTAGAAGCACTTTGCCCAGGCTGCTGCATATGATTAGGCAAGATCAACATCTTCTGAGAAGGCATCCACAGAACTCCTTGCCTGACAATTAAGTGAAGCTAGAGATCGTTTGCATGATGCGAGGACCAAAGAAACAAGGAGTTTACCCAAATTATGTCAACCAATGATGATTTAGAATCGATCAAAAAGGAGATTGACAGTTTGCATAAACGGAAGAAGAACTTAACTGCATCATTAAAGCAACAATAAGAATTTTTTCAGAGTGCTCAAGCTGAGGTTTTTGATATTGAAGAGGAGATTACTGCCATCGAGAGTATTTCCCCACTGACTGATGAAGTAGTTGAAAGCTTGAAGGTTTCATCATTACATCTAGAGGCCGCCAAAGAAGAGTTGAAGAATTTGAGTCCCTTTGCTTAGTATTTTCCTTTTTATGTAATAAATAACACTATTCTTGAGACTACTTAATAGAAATATTTCTTTCTTTCTACTTTGCAATCTCTCAAGTGCATTTATTTTGCAGTAGCCTTTTTTTTTTTTTTTTCTTTTTTTTAAACTTTTTTTCTTTTTTTTAACTACTTTTTTTACACAACTACTCATGGCAACAAACTCAATTCAATACAAACTCATGACTGAACTTAGAACAAATCTAAGTTGCCTACGTACCTCATAAAGAGGATCAAGTCATAAAGTAGTTCAAAGAAAATTGATTTTGATGGAGGGGGCCGTACACAGTTTATACTCATGCGGGCCAGGAGTATCCATTTCTTAACCACCTTGGACTAGGTGGGGTATTTAATATTTAACCACATAAAATACCTTTAGTGGAGTAAATTAACAGTTTAACCATATGTATTTACCTTTGGTGGAGTATTTAACTTTTAACCACATAAAATACCTTTAGTGGAGTAAATTAACAGTTTAACCACATGTATTTACCTTTGGTGGGTATTTAACTTTTAACCACATAAAATACCTTTAGTGGAGTAAATTAGTAGTTTAACCACATGTATTTACCTTTGGTGGGGACGTTAGTAGTTTAACCACGTACATTGCCTTTGGTGGTTACCGTTCACATTTTATACTCATGCGGGTCAGGAGTAACATGTTTGGTTCGTGCTTCAAGGAGCTTTCTTCTGACTTCAAGGATAATATCGTTTTAAGAATTTCCCATTTATCAGACCAATTCTTAATCCATCTTCAGCAACCAATTTATAAGCACCATTTGTGTATGCTTCTTTGACAACATAAGGACCATCCCATTTTGATGTGAACTTATTTCCGGTTCGATGAGTTATAATGATGGGTCTCCTCACGGCAAGAACCAAGTCACCAACTTGAAAGAAGCGTGGCCATATTTTCTTGTTGAATGCCTTAGAAAGACGAGCTTGATAACATTCGAGTCTTTGTTGTGCTTCTAACCTTTTCTCATCAAGAGCTTCCAACTCTTCAAAGCGTAAGCGTGCATTCTCTTCTTCAGTTAACCCTTCTTGTATGGCTATCCGCAGTGATGGAATTTGTTGCTCAAGAGGAACATCAACTTCAACACCATACATCAATGCGTAAGGAGTTGCTTGACTAGGCTTCCTATGAGTGGTCCTGTACGCTCATAATGCTTCTCTCATTCTTTTGTGCCATTCTCTCTTCGACTTAGTGACCACTTTCTTCAGATTACATAAAGTTTTATTGAATGCTTCAGCAAGGCCATTTGCAGCGGCATTGTACATGGACGATTTTTTGCTTGAAGCCAAACTTCTCGCAAAGCTTATCTATCGCAGTTGTTGCAAAAAGCTTCCCATTATCAATGATTATATATCGTGTAATCCCGCAGCGATAAATGATATTGATATGGATGAAGTCAGCAACATTTTTTTCTTGACTTCTTTGAGAGATATCGCCATTTCACTTGAAAAATAATCGATTGCAGCCAAGATGTACAGATGCCCACCAGAAGACTTCGTCATTGGTCCAACTACATCTAAGCCCCAAGAATCAAATGGCCAAGAGGCAACAGTAGGGTGTAATGGCTCTAGTGGTTGGTGAATGAAATTCGCATGGAATTGACAGGCTTGACATCTTTGCGCATAATCTATGCAGTCCCATACCATTATCGACCAATAGTAGCCCATTTTTTTGATTCGGAAGTGTAACTTGCCTGACTGATGAGCACCATAAATCCCCGAGTGAGCTTCTTCCATGGCTTGGATGGCTTCATCATTACCTAAACATCGCAAAAAGACTCCATCAAATGAACGTCTATAAAGTGTGCATTTATAATAGATGAAGTGAGCCACACGACGTCGGACGTCAACCCTTTGTTGCGGATCATCAGGTAGCTTCTCATACTTCAAATAATCCACGAATATTTGATGCCAATCTTCTTTCTTAACTTTGAATACCTTTAAACATGATTTTTCTTCTTCATGTTAGTCTTCTTCCTCAAAATTAACTACTAATTTGGCATCTCCATACACATCCAACTGTAATTGCTTTATATCAACTCCCATTTCAAGTCCAAGGATGAGAGCTTGATATTCAACAACATTATTTGAGCAATTTTGAGTTTGGGTGAAGTAGTAGGCCAACACTTCTCCGTCCGATGTAACGAATATGACTCCAGCACCAACTCCTTCTCTATGGGAAGCTTCATCAAAGTACATCTTCCAGGGGGAGTAATTTCGACTACAAGCACATCTTCATCAGATAATTCATTAGACAACTCCCACTCAGCAGGGATGGGATGATCAACCAAGAATCCGCCAAAACTTGCCCTTTTACAGCCTTTTGAGGAACATATATGATCTTAAATTGTTGCAACTGAAGATACCACCTTACAAGTCTGTCCGGAAGGACCGGCCTCATCATGACATACTTTAGTGGGTTTGCTTTTGAAACAAGACGAATGGTGTGAGCTTGAAAATAATGCTTCAACTTTTGGATTGCGAAGATTAATTCCAAGCATATCCTTTCAATTGGCGAATAGTTCAACTCATTTGGCGTCATCATCCTACTCGAGTAAAGATAGGGCACTCTTTTTTTCTATTATCGTTCTCTTGAGCTAATAAAGCCCCAATGAACGTTCTTGAGCAAAGAATATAGAGAATCAATGGGCGCCTGTGCATCGAGCAATAAACACAAGGGGTTTCATCAAGTATGCTTTTATACTTTTGAAAGCATTTCGCCAAATTTGTCCTCAAATAGAACACATTTTCTTCATAAGACTATTTGAATGGTTGGCACGGACTGGCTAGATTTGAAATGAAACTTCTAAGATAAGCCAATTTCCTTGCAAACTTTTGAGTTCGTGAACATCATGGGGCTCTGCATCCTTTGTATCGCGTTGATCTTTGCTTGCTCAATTTCAATACCTCGATGACGAACGATGAATCCAAGGAATTTTCCAAACTTGACACCAAATGCATATTATAGTGGATCCATTTTAAGTTGATATCTTCTCAAACGTTTGAAGACTTTTCTTAGATCAAAAACGTGATCATCTCATCTTTTGGACTTTACTACCACGTCATCAACATAACATTCAATGTTCTTATGCAACATATCATCGAAAATCTTTTGCATGGCCCGTTGGTATGTAGCACCAACGTTCTTTAGTACAAATGGCATCACTTTTTAGCAATATATACCTTTGGGGGTATGAAATGATGTTAGTTCTTCATATTCTGGCGCCATGCGTATTTGATTATACCCAGATGATCTATCCATAAAGGATAAAGCTTCATGGACCATCGTAGCATCGATCATGAGCTCGGTGATAGGCAATGGAAAGTCATCTTTAGGACATGCTTCATTCAGATCGTGAAAATCAACACAAACCCGAATTTGGCCATTCTTCTTTCTCACATGGACAATACTAGAAATCCATGTGGGAAACTTGACTTCTCGAATGAACCCAACTTCAATGAGTTTGTTCACTTCAGCCTCAATTAATGGAACCAAATTGGGCCTAAATCGTCGTTGATATTACTTGATAGGACGTGCCCCTTTCTTGACGGACAAGTGATGTAATACCACTTTTAGATCTATTCCAGACATTTCTTTGTATGACCATGCAAATACATCATTGAACTCATGCAACAGATTGATTTAAGCTTTTTCTTCATCATTGGTCAGCAAGGCATTGATGTAAGTTGGCCGAGGGTTGTCAGTGTCACCTAAATCAATCTCCTTTAGTTCATCAATAGTGGCTTTAACACCTTCTTCAAGTTCAGGAGGAGCATCTTCAACATCCTCTTCTTCTGTTTCTTCACTCAATATGATGTGGTATGTTGATGCCACACTTTCTTTATCATCTTCCTTGTCTTGAGGCTGTGTGAAAACAACAGTTTGAAGTTTAGCTTTCAAGACTACTTCACAAGATATGAGCAAAGTAGTTTGTTGCTTCATACGAGATGGAATCAGACTTCGAAGCTCTTGAGTAGCCTGTGACTTTCTGGCTTTTTTCCATTGCTTTGATGTTTTAAAGACGCCCAATCTTTGATGGATGGTTCATTTTTTCTTCAATTTTTTAATGAGGCCAAGTCTATCAAAGACCGATATTCATCGGACCTTCTTTCCATTTTCGTCAAAGGCATCTTTCGTTGATGAAAGTTCTCCTTCAGACACATAATTGATGTTGGCTCTTCTAATGGCTATTCGAATGGGAGTTGGTGCCACAAAGCCAAGACCGGTCCGAGTATTTTGAACCACATGTCCACTTTCTTTCGACATCTTTTGAGTCTCCTTAGCTTCAGAAGGGAGCCTACCCAAGGTGGAATTCTCTTGCGCGTTATACCGAGCTTTAAAGAGAAGATTGTAAGCTTTTGGATCAAAACATTTTGCATCTCGATCTCTTCTCTCCGTGTTCGAGTCTTGGGTGCTTGTTGGGCGGACAAACTTATCGAGTGGTCGGAAAGATGGTTTCTTGGTATCA
This sequence comes from Rehmannia glutinosa, assembly GCA_016081115.2. Lineage (NCBI taxonomy): Eukaryota > Viridiplantae > Streptophyta > Magnoliopsida > Lamiales > Orobanchaceae > Rehmannia > Rehmannia glutinosa. Next base: position 66,199 of record JABTTQ020000493.1, read on the forward strand.
AGTTTTGTTAAAGGGAACACAAATTCCTCCAAAGGTCTATTGTCATCACGACTTGTAGAAGCACTCTTGACTTTGCTTTCTTTGAGTTCGTCATCCTATTGCTTCGTGGATTTTCTTTAGCCTTGATTTATTAAATATCTTTGAAGTAGTACTTGGCATTGGCAAAATGTGACTTTGCCTCGGTGAAAGGCTTGTCATCTCCAAGAACTTTTCTCACCACACCATCTCTACAATACTTGAAACATTGATGCCAAGTAGAACCACCCCATTCTCATGTAGCCAAGGACATCCCAAAATTATATTGTAAGAAGTTTTAGTATCTATGACATGAAAAAAGGCGAGTTGAGGCCATGTCACCCATCAATAAATTCAATCTTATAATGTCGAGAGCCTTTTGCCCTTGGTTGAAGCTCGATCATCAAACGACTATTTGCGAGTTCATCTATGGGGATATCCAACCCTTTATTTGTATGCAACGATAAGATATTTACCGTTGAGCCCCCATCAATCAAAATTCTATTCACCTTTTGCTCGCGAGTATAGCCGGTCACAAACAATGGCCTGTTATGGGGCTTCGAACTAAGAAATAGGTCCTCATCAGTGAACGTAATCGCCGACACATAATCTTCGGCAATAGTGTTAACCTCTTTCTCAATCAAACATGATTCACTAGATGAAACATGTTTCTCACTCGTCACATTGCATGCAACATTGCAATCATTATGAGTGTTCTCCGTCACAACATCTATGGATCCAAATGTGATGGTAATAAGATTGCTAGTTGCAATATCTTCTTCAAGTGATATCTTTCTTTGGCGAGACAATTGCATGACTTTATCTTTGAAAACGAAGCAATAATGAATTGGATGGCCTACCAAACGATGATACTTGCAATACTTCGGTTCATCAACTCGTCCAGTTTCTTCAGAACGCTCATTTCTGGCAATTCAATGAGGTTTGCCTTGATCGGATCATCAAATATCCCAGAGACATCAGAGTCGAGGAACATATATTTCTTTGCTTGCATCTCCCTCAGAGTCAACTTTCTTTGCTCTCTCTCTTGAGGAATATCTTTCTTTTCATTAGTCTTCGCAGTTGCATTACCCTTAAACTTGATAGGTGTTGTGTTAACTGCCATGGATTCCTTGTTTGGAGCTTTAGAAGAAAACTTGCCCCCTTTCTTGGCTTCATATCGTTCTTTAGATCTCTGGGACTCTTGGATGGTGGCCCTTCGACTCCGCTTGTGGCCATGCTTAACTCCATATCATGGTCCCGAGTAGCCAATTCTTCAAATGTCTTCAGTTGGATTCCCTGAAGAATGTATCGAAGGCCCAAATGCATTCCTTGGATGCACATCTCGATAGCCGAAGCTTTTGAGAATAGATCTTTACAGTTGAGGCTCAAGGTCCTCCGTCAATTGATGTAGTCGATGACGGGTTATTCCTTCCACTAACGTGTATTTGTGAGTTCAATCATGTTAACCGTCCACCGGGTGCTGTAAAATCGGTTGAGAAATTCATGCTTTAACTGATCCCAATTGTCAATTGAGGTTTCTTCCAAGTAAATATACCAATCGAACGCATTGCCCTTCAATGATCGAACAAACTGCTTTACTAGGCAATCTCCATAGGTTCCAGCATCATTGCATGTTTCAACGAAATGAGCCACATTATGCTTTGGGTTTCCCTTGCCATCGAACTGTTGAGCCTTCGGAGGTTGGTAACCAACAAGCATCTTCAAGTTATCAATTCTTTGTGTGTATGGCTTAGCATAACTCAAGGATGATTTGGAGTGTCCATTGAACTTGTCCTTGATTGTCCCCATGATAAAATCCTTCAGGAGATCAATAGGAATCAAGCCATCAATAAACTTGCAATTCTTTGGATGAGGACTTTTCTTTTTCAATGGATTATTCCTTCATAGATGTCTCCGCTTCATCTTGTGCTTCAACTTGCTTATCTACTTTGTTCATCAATTTTGCAATTTGTGAGTCTTCATCTTTAACATGACGTGTAAGTCCCTCATTGGCTCTCATCAAAGTTGCGATTTGCTCCTCTAATGTTGTGGCATTTGTCACCATAGCAGGCGCCACGTTTGAGGTGAATGAGTAACTTGACGCCGAGCGAGGAGTTGATAAAGCAGACTCGTCATTCAGATCTCGATCATCTACAATTATGTTTGCGAGAAGTGGCGAATCCTTCTCAACTATCTCGTTCAGGGGGTTCATATCACATGATGCATTCAACTTCTTGGACATGCTTCTCATGATGACACCAGTGCTTTCGCTAATGGCTTTTGAGGAGTTTGATGTACCAGCCTTGACTATTGTCACCTTGCAATTAACCATGATACTTGGGGAACTTGGTGAAGAGGAGAGATGAGAGGTAGAAAGCATCCCACTGGGCGTGCCAAAATTTGTAACACAAATTTCTTGTCTACAAATATTATAAACAAGAAAAAGTAGTACAAATAGAATTTATTGAATCAAACAAAATAAAAAGGAGTACAATTCCTAATAATCCTCTGATTCTTCTCCTCGAGAACAATATTTGAATTTTCGAAGGTAGATTCGTCACTTGATCTCCTTCGTGCTCGGATTTGAGCCGAAATAATATTAGTTCAAGAGCTTAATGACTTAATCTTGGATTAAATGTTGGACTTGAGTAGAATCCACAATGAACATCTTGAATCGCGCCTTGAACACCGTGGACTTCCTTGGATTTAAACTTCTTGATTTGAGAGAATTCCGCCTTTTGCTTAGACTTCTTCTCAAGGATTTGTGTGTCTTTGAATTATGAAGATGACCCTATTTATAGTTGTGGAATAGGAGCTCTTGCCATAATTACTTGATTGAAGGGTGCAATTTGATTGGTCCTTCATGATTTGATTCAATTTATTGCCATATCCGTAAAAACATGATTTAATTTACCAAAATAATGGTATTTTCTTCCATAATCGGCAAGATATTATCTTGATTGCCAGGATATTTGAGATTCGACATTTGGTGACTTTTGATTGGCCAATAAATCATATATTAAAAATATCAAAATTAACTATTTAATTTAGGGATTAAATCTGAATAAATTCCCAAAATATAAATTGTTATTTAATATATTATTTTCCATGTGTCGTCATTTAATTGGCTGTGAATTTTAGTTGTCTACACCTCCAAATCCAAATCTTCCCTCAAAATATTTGCATTGGCTTCTTGAATGTTTTCACGTGAAATGCCGATGATATCATCCCAATTATCTTTTGGTTTTTCCTGTGTAACACCAAGACTAAAGCTTGGCATATCATCAACCAATCTTTTATACTCATTCCGCCTACCTAGTGCTCGCTCAATGTTTTCAGCCGCTGCAATTGTCTCGGTATTACTCCAAAACATTTCATTGAGCTAAGATTCAATAAGCCCGATGCCTTCGTCTCCTCCCCTCCACCTGGTTGCTCGTAAATCCAATATGCTTCCTAGTAGATTCTCGAACTTTACAAAATTGTATGTCCCCCAACACTTTCAGGTGCATTCTCAAGAAGTGTAATGATGTCAACAACATCAATTACACTTCATATGCAAAATACTTACTCTTAGCATGTAAACAATAAACAATATATAAGCAATATACTAAATGAACCAATAGGCAACAAATTAACACTATGTAAGTAAATGTAATTACATGCATACCCTAACAACTTAATTAGCCATCAAAATCAACTAAATAAGCAAAGCATATGGATGCTATTAAGCAAAATATAATTACATGCATACTTTAACTCTAAAAAAAAAAGCACCAAAATCAAACTAAACATTCACAAAATGAACACTATGAAAGCTATAGTAATTATATCCATACTTTTAATTACTAGTAAGCAACAAAATCAACCAAATAATCAATAAATGAACACAATATAAGCAAATGTAATTGCAAGCATATTCTAAATTCTTGATAAGCAACAAAACCAACTAATTAAGCAACCAAAAAATACAGTGTAAGCAAAAATGTAATTGTATGCATACGTTTAACTTTTAATATGCAACAAATCAATTAAATAAGCACCAAAAATGAACCTCATATAAGCAATTATAGTTGCATGAAAATCCTTAACTCTAAGTAAGCAAACAAACCCATCTAAATAAGCTACAAATGAACATTGTGTAAGCAAAAATTGAATTACATGCATGCACTTAACTTTTAATATGCAACGAAATCAAACCAATAAGCCATATGGAGTAATTAACAATGCAACATAATTATATTAAGATACAAGATTCAACATTAAACAATCAACGAATGAACACTATATTTTTTCAGTATATAAAAAAAATTACCATGTAGCAACTAGTTGATTAAGATATACCATGTTAATTGGAAACTACTTGAAACTCATAATACCTCGACTCTAGCCCCCATCCGCAGACTTGCCCTTCATTATCGTCATGTCCGTCCCAACAGATTCAATAGCCATATTACCCTCCATGGGTGCACCAATAGGCAATGAGTTGTCCACAAAGCCCTTGCCTAAACCACTGTCTTTCAACTCCTTTTTTGTTCTTCCCTCACAATCTCGGTAGTCCATGAACACAAATGGCAAACATCCTCGGAACATCCCGAGTATAAAAGATAACCCGATCCATGTAAAGTACCTACGAAGGAAAAATAAATCCTCGCACGCACAAATACAAAACATGGAAATGCAAAAACTAATAAAAATACATTTCAACTTACACATAAAAAATAAGAGGACCATTGAACTGATTTTTTTCACTCTTGTCCCAATGAGCCCTATTAGTAATCAGCGTATTCAATGTGTAATCACACCAGTTCAAATTCCAAATAGTATTAACATCTTCCAGACACTTCATGATAAGCGGGTTCACATATCCACATGGATTCTTCACAATAATCAAACAGTCGACAATAGCAACAAAATGTCTCATAAACCATACACCCCCATCCTTGCAACGCAGCAACTCCTTACACACCTCACTCGCTATAATCTAGGTACCTAGTTTCGAAAAAATATTATGCCACTCTTCAAGCAAAGCATACTCTTTTGAACGACATTTCTTCTTAATTTAATATTACCGTTAGGGAAACCTCAAACCCGTTTAACATCTCTCGCGTCTATATGAATCAATTTTCCAGAACGACATGCCAACTCGCAGCTCACGGGTTAAAATTGTAAACCAGCCAAAAGATCAATTAAGGAGGGATGTATTTAATTTTCAATTCAAGCAAGCCTCCAAAGCCCATATTCACAACTGCAGCCCTCTGAACTGGATTGAACCGTTCAATAGCTTCAACCAAAACCCTCGGAGTGGCTCTTGTATTAGTTTTTGGCTTAGGAGTCTTCCCTATCACCTTGCTCCCATGACCTTCTCTTTTACCCTCTTTGCACTAGCAGGGTTATCTTGGCTATCTTTAACACCCTCATTCCACTGATTCTTTCTTTTTCCGCTGGCTTTAGCTATTCTCTTGACACACAATAACAAAAAAAAAAACTTGCCATAACATCTACATCTCATAAGAACAACATATACACACGGAAAGCATCAAATCAATATACATATACAACAAATGAAAAACCCGAATAAATTGGGATATTATGACAACACAATGAACATAAAAAGGAAGTAATAACTACAACAACAACAATACAATCGATCGGGTATATAAATAAGCAACATATGTATACATTGTAAGCAAAAACTAACAAAGCAAAAGCAAAGAAAAAAATGTAACCTACTATGAGATTAACATCGAAAAACGCCTAATCTAATGACTCAAACTCAGAAAAATAAAAAACATCAAAACAACCATGTACATAACATCTACATATCATATCCAAGACATGTACACCCAGAAAACATCAAATGTAATATACATATGCAACAACTGAAAAACCCAATAAAGTGAGGTATTATGACAAAACAATAAACATACCAAGGAACTAATAACTACAACATCAACAAAAACAAACAATCATGTATATAGAAATAAGCAACAAGCTTTCATATTGTAAGCAAGAAATAAACAAAACAAAAACAAAAGAAAAAAATGTAACCTATTATTAGATTAACATCGAAAACTCCTAATCTAATGACTCAAACTCATGAGAATCAAAAGCTACCTTTCACAAGAAGGAAAAATTCAAACAAAACATAAAAAAAACACATAATTGCTGGAAACAAAAACCTAATGTATACGAAAGTAGTAAAAGAAAAAGAAAAAAACGAACTTGTACAACCAACGTTTACCGGACTGAAGCAATAATCGGCGATCAGAACTTCAGTCTACGAGCAAGAACACGAACGTTTCTCTGATAGCTTGAAACTTTTAAAAAAAGGTCACTATTAATTTCAATAAACAAGAAATATATGAAGTTCCCAACTAGATTCTGAAGTTTTGCCCCCAACCCTTTTCGAAGAACAAGAAGAAAGAGACGAAAAGATGCAGATCCCATTTGAAATAAAAATAACTGGTTCAAATAAATACCAAAAAATACTCAATTTTCTTTATCCAAATAAAAATAAAATTACACAACTACCCTTAATGACCAATTAAAAATAAAAAAATAACTATTATCCAATTCGATCTACACCATTAGAAAAAACCCCAACGATCAGAATTCGTCCTCACGTACTCACCCTAACTATGTGGACTCACAGGATTCAAATCATATATATATATATATATAATAAGGTAATATGTTTTTTGAAACGGAACCTTGATCTATATATATATATAAAAAGAGAAGTCATTGAGAATAGTATGTTGAATTTAATTTCCAATCTATTTGCAGTTACTATAAAAGTAATAAAAATATATGTAAAAAATAAGAAGTGGCAAATATTTGGTATTAATTGTATGTGGTAGTCAAATCTTTATAAAAAATCATTTTAATATAAAACAATATATAATTATGTAAAATTAGCTTTCCAAATTTGTGTGTGTATATTGTATTTAATAATTTTTTCGTTTTTGATCCATTTTTTACGTATAATATATCAAATTAATCATTTTTTTACGATTTTCAATTCGACGCTCATATTTCGAATATAAAATAAAAATAACATAATAAATAAAAATATAAAAAATATTTACTCATTATTTTATAATTTGTAATGGCTTTAAAAATTATGTATTCGAGCTATTGGACTTCAATTTGTATATTCAAGTATTTTGGCTATTTATGATATATGTATAGTTTTTATCTGGGTTTAGCTCATTTCTTTATAATAATGTAGAAGTATATTTAAATTGATTAAATTCAACTAAATTCTTTATTTTAATTGAAAAAATCTCAAAATATGTATCTAAATTTTATATATCACATATATCCATACATAGCAGTATATATTTATGTAAGAAGAAAATTAAGATTTATTTAATATGAAATTATATTCATAATAATATTTTATATATAGAAAATTATTTTTTATATATTAATGTACTTTTTATTTTAATAGAAATTATTTTTTTATATATCAACGTATTTTGATATTCAAGTTTTTGAAGTTGTATATTTAGAATTAGATATATATTTGTGTGTTTAGTAATTTTTTGATATATATGTATATATAAAAATAAAAGCAGTTTTAAATTTTTGAAATGTTCCATTTTCCAAAGGTTGTTGAATATAAGCATGATTTTTTTAATTCCTTTAATAATATTAAAAAAATCATCTTTGTAAATACCATTAGAATTTGGAATGACTTTATTATGACCGTAAATAAAACTTATTAAATATTCAAAGATTAGGATAGTAAAAAATTAACATTGGGCGAGTTAAAACTCTTTTCAAACTTTTACTTTCTTATAAGTAAACATGTTTTTTTACAACTTAGATAAACATGTTCTATAAATAGATACAATTCATATTCACACAACCAAATATTTCGTATTTAAAGAGATTTTAATAGTTTATAGTAATTTACTTTTTATTGTTTTTTCATATGATTTATAATCAAATTAATTATCTTTATATTTTAATTATTTTTAAAATTTAAAAAAATTTGCAATCACTATTTTTTTTATATAGATAACATAAATCAATAATTTGTAAAATAAAGAATGAGAACAAGTAAAATTTTAAAGATTATTTGGGTTTAATTTTTAGAATTAATAAAATAAAAATTTATAAATAGAACTAATATTAATAATTGATAAATACAATATTCATATTCGGCGAATGGGGATGAGAACGAAGAATTCTTGTTATATCAGATCAGAATGGGAAGAGGGTATAACTATTGTCCCTATCCCATTCCTAGTTCTAGAGAAGCAGGGAATCCCCATCCCCGCTCCCACCCGAATTAATCGGAGATTCTCTCGTCTCATTCTATTTGGTTACCAATGAGGTTGATTTTACGCGGGATGTTTGTCATCCCTAAATGCAGGTGATAGAATTCATATAATTATGAGAAAATTGTACATGTAACAGTACAAAACAAAGGCCTCATGATATACACTCCATGCATCGCATGAGTAAAAGACTAGTTATAAGGTAATGTTGATTCAATATTCCGTTGGCTTTTCCTTTTAATATTTTTCATAAATTTAGGATGGCTAAATTAAATAAATAGGCAAATAGATTACAATGATTATGATTATTAGTTTATTGGAAACTATATATTAGAGTTTGTAATTTCAATATAATTTATTTACAACTCAAGTTGTCAATTTTGTTTTTACTTTTTATTACACAAGGTTACGGTTGTTTTTCATTTGTCTAAAATAATATATATGTACAAATAAACATCGTTACTTTGTGAGTTAATTTAAAAATATATATATATATATATATATATATATATAGGATATGGATCAAATAGGTCCTCCCATTTGGGGTGAGTCCATAGGACCCAATCCTAACCATATATTAATATTTTTGGGTGGTCCAGATTTTTAGGGGTTTTATATTTATTTTTTTTTCTGTTTCAACAACTAAAAAGGGTAGGGTGGTCATTTTATAATATAGAATCGATTATTGAGATTTGATGAGATCTCAATCATGTTCAATTTGTTTCCTCCTTTCACGCAAGCACGTGGTTTGATTATTGAGTAACCCATATCCCTTATGTTCACTTTTTTTTTTATCTCCCGGTGTATTCTATTGTTAATCGCTTATGCAATATAATCATATTGCATGTGTAGTATAACCATATTGCATGTGTAATTTAATCATATTTGTATTGCATATGTAGTGTATATTTGTTGCTTATGTAGTATAGGGTTGTTGCTTATTACTTGCTTATATAGTTAATATATTTGTGTTGCATATGTAGTGTATATTCATTGCTTGTGTAGTATGAGTTTGTTGCTTATGACTTGCTTATGTAGTTAATGTATCTGTGGTGCATTTGTAGTGTATATTCATTGCTTATGTAGTATAGACTTGTTGCTTATGTAGTATGGGTTTGTTGCTTATGACTTACTTATGTAGTTAATGTAATTGTGGTGCATACGTTGTGTATATTCGTTGCTTATGTAGTATAGGCTTGCTACTTATGTAATATGGGGTTGTTGCTTATGAATTGCTTATGTAGTTAATATATCTGTAGTGCATACATAGTGTATATTCGTTGCTTATGTAGTATAGACTTGTTGCTTATGTAGTATGGATTTGTTGCTAATGACTTGCTTATGTAGTTAATATATCTAAAAGCACCATGACACATCTATATAAGCAACAAATTACATCTTCATAAGAAAGATGAATGATTTTTCATAGTAGTATGTTGAAGAAGAAGCAGTAGGTTTGTTACGTGATTTTGTTTTGAGATTTGGAAGGATTGCGTGAATCCCATGAATACCGTGAATCCCATGAATATTGATTTGAGAGGATGACTAATTTACCCCTATGTTTAATTAACAAGCTTATAATTTGTAATTTTGCCTCTTAAATCGCAACCCTTGAAAAAAATTAGATATATGGCTAGGATTGGTCCCTATGGACTCACCCTATGAGATGGTCTCATATAACCTCTCCTATATATATATATATATATATATATATATATATATATATATATTTCTTCCTTTAATAATTTGTTATCAAAAGATTTTAATCTCCCTCCCCCAAATTTAAAAGTCTTGGTTGCACCACTGATCAAAAGAGAATACAAATATGAGTTATGGGTTATATTCATGCTTTACCTGGAGGAATACTCCATGTGAATAACTACCGAATTTATTATGAATATACACATATTCACACACAATCACACACAAAAGACGTGTATTGTATGTAAATCTATGGTAAATACCACACCTGATGTATTCCTCCAGGAGTAGCACCTACTAGACCATGATTTATATTTCAAAATAAACCTAATTAATAAATCAATACACATAATTTATGCAATTTTCCACGAAAAAAGGGTGCATAGGCTTCCATTGTGTTGTTCCCCGCTTTTGGATTATTGTTTCCTTGCTCTTCTTACTGAGCTCTCGGTTGTTTGATAGGTTAAGCTCCATTTATCTACTTTGGAGCTTAGACTTCTCCATGTGCAAATAAGTCATAGGGTTTTTCTCTGATAGAAAACACCCTCAGTGCACGCAGTCTTGCCCCCCCCCAGAACCGTTGTCCTTACCTCCTGCAAACATTACCTTCTCTGCAAGATTTGTCCCACTCTGTTTTCAATGCTTCCACTGCCCTTCTCTCCCAGACCTAGCTATATCAGTTTTGTTTTGCTTTTCTCCTTCCCTGCTCTTTTTCTCTTATTTCTTTCTGCTATTTTCATTTTTTGCTTATCAATTTGTTTGTGTTTCTCATTTGTTTTTGTGTTTCTGTAGATCTTGTCCTTTGCAGGTTGTGCTTGGTGGATTGTTCGTGATTGTATTTACCGACTTCTATCTCTCGTCATGTATCTACCATCCCCCATGGATGAGCTCCTCGACAAATTATATGGAAGACTCTCCTTGGTAGAGGAAGAACAAGCTAGTCTTGATGTAAATGGGATCCCTATCACCTCTTCGGATTTCTCTACTTCTCTTGTGGGAGAATTTTTAGCCCCATGAATCATTGGTCTTGATCAGATTTCGTCGCTTTTCCGGAAGCTGTGGAACACTAGAGGATCTCTCACTTGCAGAACTTTCCATGATAATGTTGTCTTATTTTCCTTTGTGGACAAGATCGACAAGAAAAAGGTCCAATTGGGCACATCTTGGTTACTTGATAAATATCTCATGCTTCTAGAGGACGCAAATGAAGACATGGTGATTTCGAGCTACACCTTCAAAAATCACCTTTTTGGACAGAGAATTTGCAATGTTGATAGGGAATTCTATCGGATCTCTCATTGATGTTGGCAGCGATACCACGGGCTCAGTGGAGGGGGAAATTTCTTCGAGTCCATTGAGAAATTGATATTTCCAAACCCCTCCGACGAGTTATGAGTATCAACTTCAAACAATAGAAACTTCTACTATCTCTCGAATATGAACGCTTGTCGACTTCTATTTTTATTGTGGGTGCATCGATCATATTGTCAAAGAATGCGATCTTCGCATTATGAACGCTCTGCAACAAAAACACAATTTTGAATTTGGAGCTTGGCTTCGAGTATCATCAACTATTAACCCTTTCGCCTCCAACCGCAAACCATTCCGCTCCTCCAAATCAGACCATCCAACCTTTAACCCACAAAATATCACCCCTAACATTGTTGCTTCATCACCATACCACAATAAAACCTCCACCCCTTACATAATGAACCCATCACCATTGATCCTACCATATCCCTCCTCTCTCCACTCCGAAACTCAACAAGAACTATCTCACTTACCACCACTTCCATACACAACTCTCATCATCTCTACTCTCCACCAAAATACCCCACTGACCCCATCTACACCGCAAAACCCTCTTTCCATTGGATCGTTGTGTTGGTAATAACACGTTTCGAACCCTCTTTCCATGGCATAAAACAGAGCACCTGGCCTCTATGTCTTCGGACCACCAAGTTGTGTACATCCATGTACATTTGAGACACACTCAGTCAACAGTGACAAAAAACCCATTCCGATTCGAGGCTTCTTTGGATAAAATCTAAAGAATGCGAGAAAGTGATAGGGGAAAGCTAGAACTCTAACTTGACTCCCTGAGTGACATGATCCAAAATTGCTCTATTGGACTCCTAAATTGGAATAAATCATCAATGGGAAACATTTCCAAAAAAATCACATAAGTCAAAAAAAAGCATTGAGACTCTTCGAAAGGGGCGTATAAGAGAAGAGGTGAAAAATCGATTCATGAGTTAACATCGCACTATGACCTTTTTCTAGAAAAGAATAATTTGAAGTGGAAACGACGTGCTAAACAATATTGGTACAAAAGAAGGGGATCATAACACTAACTTCTTCCACAACTTCGCTTCCAAATATGGGAAACCAATCATATTTCTCACTCAAAGGACTCTTACGGTTGTCTCAAAACTAATGATGCATCTCTTGGAAAAATTATTGTCAACTAGTTCAAGATATTTTTCTCATCCACTCGTTCCCACAGACATTCAATATGTTCTCGGGAGAGTTAGATCGCGGGTTTTGATTTGTGAATGACCAACTTAACCAACCCTTCAAAGCTAACAAGGTCCGCATAGCTCTCACTTGATAGAGTTGTTGATAGTTTAACTTGGCTGCTTAAGCTAACACTTAAATTTAGTTGATTTGTTTTTAACAGTGGAAGACTTAACACCCTTTGATTGATTAAAGCTCGTTTTTAACACTAGTTTTAGCACTTGTTATTTATCAGTTGGATTGGCAAATTAACTAACAGTAGACATAAAAATATATGCAAGAAAGTAAGTGTTGAAAGTAAAATGACACAAGTAATTTTTATAGTGGTTCGAGGATGGGGTAATTCCTCTAATCCACTCTTCTCCAACTTCTGGAGGAATCCACTAAGTAACAGATCAAGTTACAAAGCAGTTCTCAGTGTAGAGACAAAATTTTTGATCACACAAAGCTTCTCCGCGACTCGCCTTCTTCACAAGACAGTTGCCTTGCTACTTTAGCTCACTTCAAGTCCTTGGATTTGTTCACACAGCCCTCCAACAAACTTGAATCTCCTGGTTCGACCTTGAACCTTTCTACAACTCCTTCAACTTGGAGAGTGGACCCCTTTTTGTTCTTTAAATGTTTCCTCTTCAACTGGTTGAAGTTATCTTTCCTTCACAACGTGTGTCGAATCGAGTTTCTTTGAGTTTCAGGCTTGAGGAATTCTACGATAAGCTTCGAGAATATTGTTGGTTATGCTTGCTTGAATATTGCTTGTAAGATCGATTTTTCAGGTATGCAAGGTACCTTTTCTCAATTGCTTCCTCAGCCTTTTATAGTGCTCATTTGAAAATTTGCCCATTGAAGAGATAGGCTATTTTCAAATGACACTTCTTGTTCGTTGGCTTGTCTTTTCTTGGTCTGTAGCACTTGTGATATTGACCCTTTCTCGTATTAAATGGCTTGGCAACTTTACAGGGCCTGACACGAGCTTCAGTGTTTCCCATTGGCTTATTCATTTTGCTTGTTCCTGGGCCAAACATTTAAAGACCTGGCAGCTTGGACATATTACTATATCGAGTAATATTCTTGACTTCCTTCCAACGGATTAATGTCAGTTGTCTTAACTTGACTGTTGCCTTTACCCCTTATGACTTGAGTCTGCTCCAATCATAAGATTGACTCAACTATCACTTCAACTGTTAGACTTGGCTCTTTTCATTGATTTGAGTGACACTTTTTCGAGACTTCACACGCTTGTTCCTCGGTGGCTCTCCTTCAATCGAGTCCTTGTCTTCCTTCATGGCTATACTCAACTGACACACAGTAGAGTCTTCACTCTAGTCTGCAGTTGACTTCTTGCATTCTTGATTTAGCTGACTTCACTCAGCTCTTTCAGTCCTATCTATTATAATACAGAATTACAAGGAAAATGGGGTGCCAACTTCCTAGTCTAAGTTTTACATGGTATCATCAAAATCTAACAAATAAATTTCCTAACAGTGCATCTCATATACATCTTTCTCCTTTCTTTTTAACAATAAAGAATTTGGCAATCTAACACCCTATAAAGGAATTCACTAAGGAGACCTAGGGATGGCCGGGGCGGGTTGGCCAAACCCGAGACCGGCCTCGCCAAGAAACCCTCCGGGGTGGGTCTATACCCATTAGACCCACCGATATATTTTTTTTAATTGCAATAATTTATTTTTTTGTATTTGTGGCCAAATTTTCAAAAGCAATCCAATGTCAATAGGTCAACAAAAATGTAATTATGCAACTTATTATAACTAAGTTTTACAACTATTTAGATACTATTAGATTTTTTTTTCAAAAACAAAAAAACTACTATTAGAATCTTGCAATAGTACTCAACTAATACTCAAAATAAGTATTCAAAGTACAATATTACAAGATGTTATAGTAGTAAATTAATATCAATACAACACTCAAATCTAAAAGTAAACAATGCAAAAATATCTAAATACATATTAAAAAATATAATAAAAATTAATATGGCAAGGCGGGTCCTATTGGACCAGGGACCCGCCCCGGGATTCGGGCGAATTTTGAAGTTTCGGACCCGGGACCCATCCCATTGTCATCCCTAAGGAGACCTTCTTTCTCCCTACCTATCCATATTTTGTCAGAGGTTTTTTCCTTTCTGTTACAGGAATTACAAATTAATGGCAAAATACACGTCATCTCGGTTTGCAAACATGGCCCACGAATATCTCACCTCATCTTTGCGGATGACACTTTACTATTTGGGCAAACTACGGTCTTAGAGGCTAAGCATCTACTATACGCTATCAGACTTTATGAAAAAGTTTTGGGACAAAAAATCAATCTTGACAAATCTGGTGTTTACTTCAGCCCGAACTACAGTCAGGCTACCATATCCTCAATTCTTCACGTTTTGGGAATGTCTCAAGTGGTCAGTCACGATAAGTACTTAGGCCTACCTTCTGTTGTGGGAAAGAGCAAGGAAGAGGTCTTCGCAAGCTTCAAGGATAAGATTTGGATGAAACTCCAAGGTTGGAAAGAACGACAATTATCACAAGCGGGCAAAGAAATTTTAATCAAATTTGTAATCCAAGCAATGCATACCTTTGCCATGTCGTGTCTTAAACTACCAAACTTTATCCTCGACGATGTTCAAAAGCTCGCAGAAGCTTACTAGTGGGGGGGGATAGTACGAATCTATACTTATTATAAAAGTGTGAATGAGTTTAGGGATGGCAATGGGGCGGGTCAAAACCCGCCCCCGCATTAAACCTGCCCCGACGGGGCGGGTCTAGACCCGGATAAATGGGTCCGGGGTGGGTCCCGGTCCATGATTACAAAATCCGCTTGGTCCGGGGCGGGTTCCGGGTCCAATAGGACCCTCCCCGGACCCGCCCCATATATTAATTTTTATTATATTTTTAAATATATATTGAAATATTTTTGCATTATTCACTTTTAAATTTGAGTGTTATATGTTTAAAAATATTAGTGGAGTACTAATATAATATTATATACTTTTAAAGTTTAATTTACTAATATAATATCTTGTAATATTCTACTTTGAATATTTATTTTAAGTATTAGTTGAGTATATACTAATAGTATTTTTCTTAAAAAATCTTAATAATAGCCAATTCTAAAAAAATAATTATAATAAGTTGCATAATTATATTTATTTATTTTTAGAATTATTGGCATTGGATTTCTTTTGAAAATTTGTCCACAAATAGAAAAATATAAATTATTATAAAATTATATTTGGCGGGTCTAGCGGGTTTTGAGGTGGGGCGGAGCGGGTCCCGGTCTTACTTTTCCTTGGCGGGCGGGTCCCGGGTTTGGCCAAACTCGCCCCAAACCCGCCCGTTGCCATCCCTAAATGAGTTTGGAGGTTTCTTGAAAATTTTAATTTGTCAAAAATATCCTTATAGTAAAGTTAGTTTTAAGGGCAATTATGTAGTTTTCTATATTGATTTTATTTTTAATATAATATGATTAGTGTCTCTTTGTATTCCAAACTCTTCTTATATGCTTTCATTTCATCGTAATTCTTAGAATACTTTATATTTTTAAATAATATTCATTTCATATTAAACTAGATATCGAGAGCTTTCTGACCATATGTCATAAGCATATAAAAAAATACTTCATATGAGATAATTTTAGCCATTTAAAGTTAAGTGTTATTTAAAAATGTATATTTATAATATTTTTCTTTAATTTTTTTAATAACTAAATACATCTACAAAATGAAACAAGAGTATGAATTTAGAAGTAAATGAATATAAAAAATAGATAAAGAGGATTAATTCATTTAGTTTGATTTAAATAAATAGGAGAACAAAATATATTTTCTAAATTTATTTTTGGTTACAAATATCCCATAAAGTAATAAATTTATCATCTATCTCCCTCCCTAAATTGTGAGATAATTAAATGACACATTTTTTAGATACTTGAAGATGGGGGTTTGAGACCATTGAGAATTACAGAGAAATACATGTATTTCCAATAAAAGAATAATTACTTTTAAAATTAGTGAAATATAAGTTATTACTAATTTTGAGAAAAAAATATTTTGTTATCCAAGCTTTATTCATTAATCTTTATCTATGTCTTTTTTTATTTTTTTGTAATAACGGATATACGATTTAACATGATTTAGATTCAATTTTTATTAATGCAAAAACTTGGGTTATCAATTTTTAGTATGTAAAATTACACGATTAATTATATATAATACATCTAATCCAAAAAAATATTAAAAGTGATATAAAAAAGACGTCTCCAACCATCAAAACCAAACAAAAGAAAATTTGATTGTAAACTAAACATAAAAACCAATATAGTTTTATAATGTTTTTAAGTTTTCTTGAATTGAGATATATAAACAATTAGTTATTAATTCATTCCTATCTATACTTACTAAAAATAAATTATATATTGAAACAATGTTGAAAATTTAACAATCATATCAACAATGTTATACATGTACTCATAATCTATAATTAACTTGTATAATATATTAACAAGATACAAAGAAATTATTGATAATGCATAAAACAAACATACATAAAGAAAATGCCACTTACAATAAATCTAACGAGGAAGATTTTGAAACAACACCAAGGTTTTAATAATATTTAAAGTACTTAAATATTTTATTAATCCATCAAATACTAATCATTATTTCATGAATTTTAAATATAGATTACAATTGACTATCGTACAAAGTGTTTTCATTTATGTTTGAGTAGGCAGTGACTATGTATATCGGATCTCCAATAAGTGAATATTTAATATTGACTGATATGTAATAATATTATATTGTAGATTACTTATCTTTCTTCTTTTTTTTCCTCATTAATATATAGTTTGCATAGTATATGAAAATGGATCGTGGTTTGATGATTTATACGATATAAACATGCTACTTTTCTTTCAATTTTAATTTATTGACAATTTTCAATTGTATTGATTAGTTTATTTTATCTTCAAATATTTAATTTAATCAGGAACAACATGCGAGTGAGAACATTACATGGAGTTATGGGCTTATATGGCCACATTTCAATTGAGAATTTTCATTTCACTATTTTCTTTGAGTAAGTGTTGGTTTTTGCGTGAGAACTGAAAATATGTTTGGTTGAATGTAAAATCTTGAAAATAAAAATGAATTGATATTTGGTTGAGTTTTTTTTTTAACTTTTTTTACACAAAAACACGTCATACAAATAAAAATATATTTTTATGTATTTGAAAATAATTTTATTGGTAAGTTAAGGGTTGGCCTAACAATTAATTTTTAATTCAAAATGAGAGATAGTGATGTAAATATGATAAAATGCGATTGAATGAAAAGCTAGGAGAATATGTTAGAAAAGTAGCTTTGAAAATTAATTTAAAATGAGTTATTTTTAGTAAAACCACTTGAAAGAAAAATATTTTCGATTTTATGAATAGTACAAACTGAAAATAGGTGTTTGGAAATGAGAACATACGAAAAGAAGTTTCACTTGCTCATCACTCTTAGCAAAAAGGCAAATGCACGAGTAGTGAATGAAAAACTTAATGTTATAGATTAGTCGATAGATAACACACATTTCAGAGATGCAAAAAAGGTGGAAGACATTCATACGTCTGTCAATCATGTTTGGGCTAAGAATGCATTAAAAAAACTTGCAAAAAAATATCAAAGCCAAACATGAAGAGGAATGAGACACTTAAAAAAGTAAGACGAGTTGAATTGATGCAAAATGAGTTCTTGGAATATTTTCTTTTTAATTACTCTTTTAGCTTTTATTGTATTTTGTTCAATGATAATATCATGTAAGTATCGTGTTTCGGGTTCAAAATGTTCTAGCCATATTTCACCTACTGAGAAGTTTAATTTTAATTTTGTAAATTTTATTTTAGGATCAAACTAGATGATTCACATTTACTGTATATGGAAAATAATTGAATAAAAAATTATTCCATTTATAAGATTTAATTTTAATTAAATAAAAATAAATTATTTGGATTACGTGCAACGCACGTACACCTAACTAGTAGTAAAACAAATGCATTGGATCTCTTGGGACAAACTCTCTATCATCAAATCTCGGGGAGGATTTGGTTTTCGAAATTACCATGCATTTAATATGGCCATGCTTAGCAAGAAGTCCTGGAGAATCCTCACCAATCCGCACTACAACATAAATGACATTAGGTAACACAAATTTTGTAGCACTTTTTACATAAGGTACATGTGTAACACATATTTGTAACACTTTTACATTATAATATGTATGTAACACTTTTGTAGCACTTTATCAATATGTAACGCTTATATGTAACACTTTTAAATAAGTAACACTTTTTAAGTATCACTTTTTTCTGTTATTTCTTTTGAAACGCAAATAGGTATCACTTTATTTAAGAAGCACTATTGGCAACACTATATTTTATTAATTGTAACACTTTTTAGGCTATATTTTAGTAACACAAAATTATATAACTATCATTAAATCATGTCAATGATTTATTTAATTAATTGATGTCACAAAATAAGTGAAGACAAAACAAACCTAAAAATTATAGACATCATGTACTCTGCTTTTTTTACTGAATTTTTATTTTCTTTTTATAAAGTATTTTAGTTTTGCTTTTATTTTTTTTATTACGGAGGTAATTAATTCCGTCGTAATCTGGAAACGGAAAATGCGCATGTATGTATTTTATTATTATTTTTTTAATTTTTACTAACGGAGACCAATTTCATTGTTAACCTTTTTTTTTACTTTTTAAAAAAACATTACCAATGAAAATTGATGTTGTCGGTAATTACTTAGGAATTTTTTCCATTGGTAAATTATTTTTTCATTATTTATTTATTATTTAATTTTTTTACTGTTAGAACTTTTTTATCGGTCAGTAAATTAATTTTATATTTTTATATATTTTTTATTTTTACCGATTGAGTATTAATCAATCGATAAATTTATTTTATATATTTTTGATATTTTTAATATTTTGTGTCATTTAATATATAACATAATATGATTTTCAAACTTTATTATATAATATAAAATTTAATATATACGAGTGTGTAATATAATTTAATACATATATTATATAATACAATCTTTATTATATAAAATATATTATCTATATATATAATAACCAAGTCACTTATAAATAGTAAAAAAATATTTTTCCTTTCCTCAAAAAAAAAAAAATTTTTCCCGGCTAAACAACCCTTCCTCAATTAGTAATAAATTATTTTTGGCATTTGCATTAATTTCGGTATTTAGTCTATTAATTATTTAATATTCAGTAATTATATTAATGGGAACAAATCTATTTATTAATTAGTATCAATAATTTGTTATTATATTAATGGAAACAAATCCCGTATTATAGTAATTATATTAATGGAAACAAATCACATATTATTGTAATATATATATATATATATAATAACTAAGTCAATTATAAATAGTAGCCCGGATTTTTCCGCACCTAAATCACCATCCCAATATTAGTAATTTCAGTATATATATTATATATAGATATAAGCGCTGATATACATCCAAACCAATTTATATTGGATTTACAATTGATCATCAATTAATAACGTCATATGGGAAAAATAATTGTACTTAATTTATGAAAGTTTGACTTTTGATTGATTGTTAATGGATTTCCTAATCCAGCAAATCTAATTGTAATATTGGAACCATTATATATACAATATGATCTTCCAAAGATACAAATCTAAACAAAAAAACAATTTAATTAAATTCATATCATAATAAATATCGATATGCTCATATACAGATCCTTATGAATTTATTTTGGACAATATATTAATCATTAATCACATTCTTTGAAAAAATAATTTATCAGGGTAGATTTCTCAGTTTTTCGTTGATGTTTGACTATTTGATTGCCTGTCAACCGAATTTCAATATTAGAATCATTAGACATGCACAATTATATATTTTCAATATAATTATTTCCCAAAGATATAATTTACAAATCTTTAAAAAAGCTAATTCGAATTTAATGTACATGGTTTATTTGGACAAATAAAAACATATTAAATACCTATATAATTAGTCAATTGTTAATATACGGTAGGGATAGTGCCCTTAAAGCAATTGTGAATTGTTTTTGATTATTAATAAAAGCGACATTTATTTTCGGACTATATTGCATATTGTATGTATTTTCTTTAACATCATGAAAATCCCTAGTTTATTTATTGTAACCATAATCTTAGTATATAAGAGTTATATACAAGAGGATTAAGATTATGGATAATAAACTAAAATTAAGTCCGTGATGAAATTAATTAAAGTATGGGATCTTTAATTAAAACACCATTAATGCCCCGAGAACATTTTGAATGTGACTGTCTTATCAGGACCGTCGATGTGGAGACATCTTAGTGGGGGCATTTATATATGATTTGCTCATATAGGACTTGGGATCGATTTAATTGAATTTTCCATACAAATTCCGTTGTAGAAATGGAAAATCGAATTAAATCACTAGATGATCATATATGGATAAATCTTAATCCCGAGTGATTATAGACTCTGTTTATTTCGGTGTGATTCTTAATTTGCTCGTTTAAGTTTGTCCTACGACATTCCCAACACTTGCATTTTAGATTCACATTTGAATTAAATAGTGGGAATATAAATTCACGAGATATGGAATCCATTCCTTCTTGCGGGAAGTAGAAAGAGCGATTCCCTCATTTGTTAATTTCGAATCGAATGGTTTGAGATCTCTAATTTATAATCGATTATAAATTAACCATTCACTAGTGAATTAATGGTAAATGAGGATAAGAGGTAATTGAAGAGGTTTAACGGATACTACCTAGCTTCAATTACGAATTATCTATGGAGGATTAATCTATATGTAATGATTATATCGTGGATCGCTTCAATTCGTAGAGTAAGATATTCTATGATTATAAGAGTGCAATTCGAATTTATAGTGGAGTAATATCGGAATTAATAAGTCGAATAAATTAATTAAAGAGTTAATTATTTATTCAATTTATTGGAGCTTATAATTATAGTCCATGGTCCCGGTTCGCCTTCCTAGAGTAAACGGGTTAGAAATAATATTTTCGGTTCCTAAGGGTTTATGGAAAATAGTTTTCCAAAATATTTGGCTAATATATTAATATTAGTTAATTAAGAATATCTCGATATTCTACGATTTTGATTGTTTTGGGAATTAAATAAATATAAGATATTTATGATATTAATATAATTATTAAATTGATCAATTAGAGTTTAAATCTAACTAGAATTATTAATTCTAGAATAGATAGGAAACCAAGTTGGAGTGGGAAATGATTGAACTAGACCTATAAAAATGGACCACATCTCATAGTTTAAAGATACGATTTACGCCGAAAACAAAAGCCGTCCTCTTATAGATTGGGAATTGTTGGTTTTGGTTCAAAAATTACAAAACAATTTTCTCGTCCCGTTGTCAATTGATGACTTGACCTCAACTATTTGAAAAAGGATTTTCATTAACCCATCAAATCATCACAATTGAGAATCGGTTCGGTGCAACATTTTTGGCCTAATGATTGCAAAATTTTGTTTTACAAACTTAAGGGCAGCGACCTTTTATGTTATATTGTGAGATTTTGTAGGTTAAGTTTTACCTAGTTCAATTCCCTTCCTATCCAGTTAGCCCAATCCTACGATCTCATGAGTTGGGTACATCGTAGGAAAATAAAAGTTAGGAACTTAGATTTATTATTTGGGTGCCCACACACTGCCGTTGATAGGAAGGTTCGAATTGGAAGATCGCGGTGTCTACGAGCTTCGGGGATTCGAAGGATTGACGGAGAAAAAGCGAAGAACAAGAAAATCACCGAAAGAGGTAAATTTACTTTTTCTTCCTTTAGTTTGAATAAATTTAATAAGCATGATCTTGTGTTCTTATATCTAAAACTCGATTTTTGAAATCACACGCTTCCGCTTCCGTTCGATTAGATCGAAAAGCCGGATCTTATTTGGCCCGGATTAGATCCGGGACCCGAATAATTTCCAACAATATCATCACGTCAAATCTTTGCATAAAATATTACTTACGAATTAGAATAATTATTTCCTTAAATAATCTAATTAGTCCTCCTATAAATATGAGAGGCCAGAAATTAACATAACTAAAAATTATAAGACTAAAATTATCTAATCATGTAATTAAAATTGTCACAGGACTAAAATTGCAACTTTAAATGTTTGAGAACTAATATTGCAACACCCTTATATATGACCAATTTTGCAATTTTACTAATATCAAATAAAAGATTGCATTTATGATTTTGACCTATATGAGAGATCATAAGTATTGGTTAAAAAATAATTTATGATATTTTCACATTGATTAGCCATCAGAAAATCTGATTTCCCAAATCAAATATATGATATCTCTTATACGATTTTTTATATCAATGAATATAGAATATTTAGGTGTTGTATATATATATATATATATATATATATATATATATATATATCTTGATATTAAAATTTTAGATCAGTTTACATATATATAATTATTTTTCCATATGACTCACAAGCATATTACCATATACAAATTTCCATAAAAATCGCAACGTGCACTATAAATACTGTTTACACAAATCAAATGACCGACATATGCAATTGTAAGTATCCAGAATAGCACCAAGAAATCATAATAAAATACCAAAGAGTTTAAGTCAACATAACATATATCATATCATCACTGAGCAATCACGGATATGAGACAGAGCAATCACAGATAAGAGACAGCAACAAGCAATTGAAAATCAAAACATATATCAAGAACAATATTTTTCTGTGGAGAAGCAAAAAGAAGATACCAAGAAAGAAGCATTAACTGGATACCAACTATCAACAATCTTGAGAAAGTTGCAGGGGTCCGTTGCTTTGGGCAGTAAACAGAAGAGAAATTCCATAATTCAAGACGGTGTTACATTTTTCTGTAGTATATTCTTATATTATTTTTTTACAAAACTAAAATTCTTATATTATTTGATATTCATCGACAATTATATATATCTATAGATATATATATTTAAGGGATCAGAGTGTGACTTATCTGTTAATGGATATTTGATTGTTGTTTGTTCTGATATTTGGAGGTTTTTTTTGCATATCATCCTGAAACATGGAAATTAGGATACATTAATTTAAATCGAAACAATAAGAAAATGTTATCTAATTTTTGTATTAGAATAAGCCATAGTTGTATGGCTTATCTGTATATGTGCTTAGGATGTTGTGTATTATACGTATTTCTTGTGTTTTCATAACCTGCAAAATATGTAAATGAATATAATATATTAAATACAAATTAAAAAATAATATTAGATATGTCCAGTAAAAATAAATAGTAAATGACATACATATCCAGTAAAAATATACTTTATAC
This sequence comes from Rehmannia glutinosa, assembly GCA_016081115.2. Lineage (NCBI taxonomy): Eukaryota > Viridiplantae > Streptophyta > Magnoliopsida > Lamiales > Orobanchaceae > Rehmannia > Rehmannia glutinosa. Next base: position 90,168 of record JABTTQ020000493.1, read on the forward strand.
CAAAATTAGTAGTAAGTCTTCTATTTTAGAATTTCTAAAAAAAAAAGAGTTTTTTTATACAAGTAAATTCAAGTAATCATATGCCAGAAAATAATAAACAATATGTAGAGGCAACAAAAATTTACCTAAAAATATCCTTTATACCAAAATTAGTTGTAAGCCTGCTATTTTAGAATTTGTAAAAATACAAGTTTTTCTATACAAGCTTCAATTTTATTTGCTTCCAAAAAATGACATAAAAAAATTGGTTCGTAGTGAGTAGATACATCTATTATTTTGTCCTTTAAAATTGGATTTAACAGGATATATCATGAAAATATATATAAATCTGCAAAAAGTAAAAAGAAAAAATTGTCAGTAAACTATAATATTCAGAAAACAAATTTATTAAAAGAAATCTACTATGTCTTACTGTTTTTGTATTCGGCGGACATCTTGGTTTCATATTCATAAATATATAAAAGTTACCTTTGCCATACATCCGATGTACTAATCGGCACCCATGAAAATGACGGTGGGACTTTTTGTATGGAATAATCTCTTCAAAGTTAGTTCAAATCTCTCTCTCTCTCTCTCTCTCTCTCTCTCTCTCTCTCTCTCTCTCTCTCTCTCTCTCTCTCTCTCTCTCTCTCTCTCTCTCTCTATATATATATATATATATATATATATATATATATATATATAAAAGAAAGAAGTCACTTATAAATAGTAGTATGAAAGTTTTCCGCCCATTTCACCTTTTTAAATCTAGAAAATATTGAATTATTTTTAAAAAGGGATTGAGTAATAAAAAATAATAATTTAATTTTGTCAATAACTTGCAATAAAAAATACTAAGATTTTGGATAATACATATTATTTTGACAACAAAATTATACTTTCCAAATTTAAAAAATAATAATTTCGTATTTTCAATAAATCGGATTTTTATTGTGAGCATAATTTGAGTAAGTTCAAATATTAAGGTAAAATTATTTTGACAACTATATTTACACTCCCTTAATTTAAAAACTTATGTTTTTATATTTTCATATAATTTATAATTTAAGAATGATTTAATGATCAAAATATTATAAAATAAATCTAAATATTATTTGATAAGACAAACCAAATAAAAGTTAAAAACTTAAAATAGAAATAAATTAAATAAATTCAAAAAGCATATAAGATCTATAAAATATTCCATAAATATAAAATTATTCAAGAATTTAAAATTATATAAATAAATGATATGAAATAAAGCCTTAAGTTATCAAATAAGTTATTATAATAAAATATAAATTATTGGATAAACTCAAATACAATCAATTTATAACTAAAATTATTATATGAATTTCAAATTACAAAATAAAATATTATTATTAAATGAAAAACTCTTAAAATATTAACATATTTAATACATCATACCTTCCAACTTTTAAAAATTGTAATTCCCTAATTTTCAGTAAATCTAATTTGCACCTTAGCATAATTTGGGTAAATTCTAATTATTAAAGTAAAAAAAAAATACACTTTTTATACTTTCTTAATTTAAAAAAATAAAATTTATTATTTTGAGTAAATTGAATTTTCATAGATTTTTGTAGTTTTAAAATTTGTAGGATTTTAGACATAATGTGAATTGAATTTAATAGTTACTATTTTTATTTTTTTAACAAAAATAGTATTTATTTAGTAAATATGGTTGATAAATGAGATATATATATATATATTTATATATTCAAATTTGGATTATATAGCGATTTTAGAAATAAAATAGATATACATATATATGGATTTTGTTGAAATAAATGTTGTATATACTTTTTGGATATAAAATAAGTAAATATTGATTATAAAAAATAAATCTATTAATTTGTTCTATTATATAGGCAATATTTATTAGTTAATCTAAAAAAATAAAAAAAATATTGTTCATATGGATAAATCAAATGACACTATAATTTATTTTTTAAAGTAACAAGTATAGTAATCTGTTGGTATAAATTTTAAAAAATAACTAATTTATTTTGTCTCCGTTGATCTAATTTAATTTACTTTTGAAAATCTATTAAGTGGACATATAGTTTTTAAAGTTTTAGACAACTCAACAAGTGTTTTTAATAGATGTATAAACTTGCTTTAAATATATAATCAATTTTGTTTTCTCATTTGCTTATATTATATAATCAGTTTGTTTTTTTCTTCCCATTTTTCTATTTTTTTCATTTATAGTTTGGATATTTAACATGGTATTTTTTAGGAATGTATTAAGTTATTGTAATGATTATTATTTAATAAATCCTACATTATTTTGTTCGATCAAGACGTGTTAACCGCTCTCCCATTTTCCCGTTCAAAGAAAGGGTGGCGGGTCGGAGTATTGAGTATCCATCATATCCCACCTTATTATAATTTCTAATGTATCAATTTCCTAATATTAAAACTATATAATACTTTATTATATTACACTCCGTGCATCGCACGGGTGATATACTAGTATATACATATAATATAACTTTTATACAATTTTAATATATATATGTGTATGTGTATATATAAAACAAAGCAAAAGTTATAATGAGAATCAACTTAGCTTAGTGGCAAACTGTCACTTCCACACATAACAGATCGTGGGTTCGAATCTACTTAGTGACAAAAAATAGTATTTCTACGAAGTGCTGCAAAAAAAGTGTTACATAAGATTCATATGTCTTTAGAAGTATTCTTTTTTAAGTTTTACAAAAAGTGTTACATAAGATTCATATGTAACACTTTAGAAATATTGTTTCAAAGTGTTACCAATAGAGAACTTAATGTAACACTTAAAAAAGTGTCACTAAAAGCTAATAGAAGTGATATCTTAGACTATAGGTAGCACGGGCAAGTGCATCACCATAAAAGTGCTACCTATTGTTTATAGTAACATTTTATGGCCATTAGGTAACATTTTTTGGGTGTTACCTAATATCATTTATGTTGTAGTGCCGTCATCATCGCTAGCCAGAGTTTTTAGAGCTAAGTACTACCCCAACAGTGGCTTTATGCATGCTACTCTTGGCTCACGCCCGTCATGATCCTGGAGAAGCATACTGGAAAACTGAGCTCTAATTTTTCTTTGTGCCCATCGTCTTATCAGATCCAGCATTTCAACAAAGATTTGGGGGGGACCCATGGCTTCCACGTACTTCAGGTTTTTTTCCCACAACACCACCAAACACCCTTGATTAATCCTCCCTATCTCCGCTCTTATTGATCAAACCACCAGGCAATGGAATGAAGATCTAATTCGAGGTGTGTTTTAAGCGAATGAAGTCACCACCATTTTGCAATCTCTCTGCCTCCATCATCTGCACAAGATTTGTGGTACTGGCGTTACAAAAAAATGGAAAAAATTCAGTCTGTTTGGCATATCACATCTTGTTGAACTCGATTTTATCTCCACTTAATATTTTTGCAAATGCAGCTCCAGTTACGACATTAAACCGACATGGAAAACTCTATGGAAACTCAAAATCCCCCCACACATCAAACTCTTTCTATGGTGCTGTTGCACAACCTCCATTGCCACTTCAGAAAATCTCGTAGGTCATGGAATTATCAACACCGAACATTCCCCGCTATGCTCAGCACCTGATAATTTTGCTTCTCATATCTACTTTTTCTGCCCTTTTGCATCACATGTATGGCAATGTGTTGGACTTACAAATTTTCTTGCTAAATTTCAACAACCTTCGTGGCAACTTTGGACTCAAGAGCTGATTTCCTTCCCTACTGATGCACCCATCGAGTTCATCTCCATCACTTGCTCTCTCATACGGTTCCACAGAAATCAATGCAAATTTGACAGAATCATTCTGGACCCTCGTTCCATTGCTCTAGCTTCTCATTGCATGCTAAAAGATTTTCAGGACGCCTTCTCATGGCCATCAACACAATTATCATCCCACCCACTGTTTGGTGAATGCTCTTCTGACCCCGGGATATATTTTGATGTTGCCATCTCCCACGTTAATCATTGTGCTGAATTCTTAACACTCAAGGAACTATTGGTTGTTGCAAGAAGTATGAATTTACCCACTATATCTATTTTTGCAGACGCAGCAGTCGTGATCCTAACTTCCAGTGAAGATGCAATTTGTCCCGCTCATTGCCTCGCCAAGTTCGAAGACATTAAGTGCCTAAAGCTAGTTTTTACACACATTGAGTTTTTCTGGATTCGTAGAACTTTGAATTTTTTAGCTCATGAGCTAGCTTGCATTCCTTGCTAAAAACATGGAAGCTCTGGAGCACAAGTGGGATTCTCTTCCCCCTTTCCTTGTTCATTCGTAGCTGGACGATTTTCAGCACAATTAATCTAATATTCCTATTTTTCACAAAAAGACTTGTCCATGTGCTCGCTATTCAAAATTGCCTATTATAACTTATTCAAAAAAAAAAGACTATTATAACCCCTTTGTGGCTAGCCTATTGGGAAGGTTGGTCGCTTGATTGAGTTTATGGCACATGACTTATCTAATATCATTTAGTTAAATGTCGTATTTGCTATTGCGTTTAGCCAAGAATTTACCATATTGCACCTAAAGAGGGTTGTAGGTCCTCTATCATAAAAAAAAAAATTGATCTACCGTTTTTTAAGAAAAATAAGTTGTAATGTTTCTCTATCCAATATCCTTCGAAGCTAACTTAATTTCATAAAAAATTTAGCCGATTTTTGACAAAGAATAAAATCTTTCACGAGATATTTGATTTCAAGTATGTTTGTTTTCGCTATTTTATTACATTATGCAATTTGTTTGGATATTAGAATAGGCTCATGTAAACTACATAAAAATGACAGACGCATACGATATTAAGTTACTCTTCAAAAAGTTTTTGGTTTCATATTCAGAATAATTCTTTTTTTAAAAAAATGTACCTATTTTTTACGTTATCAAAAATCCCAATTATTTTATCTACAAAATTTATTTTCTCAAAATATTATGTTTCACGTCTTCCGTACGTTTATTAATTTCACTTCCAAACCAATTCAAATATATACTAATTGTTAAACAAAAATCCAACAAAAAAGATTTTTAATCATACAAATGCAGAAAAAATTAAAAAATAAATTTGAAAATGAGACCTTACCAACTATGAAATTCACTATGATTTTGAAAAATTCCTAAAAATATACATAAGTAGGATTGCCATTTAAAGGTTTGGAACATAAAACAAATTAAATTGACAAAAACTGATCAAGAATGATACCCTTTGAGCAAGGTACTAAACAAGACTTGAAATTTTTAATTTATGACAGTTGTTTATGCATTGGGCAACTGTTGAGACCTCGTAATTGGGACAACGACCAGTCCACAAGATAAAGAATTCAGGATTTTCGTCAGACAGATACTATAAGGACTTCACATGAGAAAATTTTAACATTATAAAGTTCAACACAATGTAGAAATTATTAATTATTTGATCATAATTGTTGATATAAGTGGCCCATTGTTAGGCCCATTTCTGTAAGCCCAAAATGGCAGCCCAAGACCAAAGCCACCGGCCCAATTCCATTAACCCATATGTTGACTCGGGTCTTGGAGTCGGATCGCGGGATCCGGATTTATCATCCGCGGATCCTTCTGGCTTGATCCGTCCGTTGATCTCTGTTGAATCTAAGCCGTTGAATCCTTGCCTATTTAATGGTACTATCTTTGAAACCCTAAATCATTATCTTGTCTTATGTTTCTCTCTCATCTCTCCAGCTCTCTCGAACTTTCTCTGCTTTGTGCTATTTTCTCTCTCTCTCTAAAACTCCAGTTCCTGGCTGGATTTCTTTGGGGTTTTCTGTGTGTGAGAGGTGAGATCTTTGTGCTTGTTGTCTTGTTCACCTACTCTGTGTACAAGATCCTTTTTCTCGAGTGGATTAGGGTTTTGGGGGTGGTCCGATTCCGATCTAGGGTTTTCTAGGGTTTCTTGGTGAACTAGTGTGAGGCTTAATCTTGTGGCGAGGCTTTTGTGGCTTCTATCTTGGTTCTCGTGGTTGTGATTCGTGGTGACAGATCTAAAGGGTTTACCAGTCCCTGAGCCGAATCTTTCAATATTCGGAACTTAGGGTTTTATCCCTTTTACAGTTGGTTTTGTTTTTACTTGTAACTTTTGATTTCTTTTGTACTTTACATTTCTGCAATCGAGTCTAGAGTATATTTGTATTAATAGGCTTCGATTGAGTCCGTAATATTTGGTTATTCTCAGGTGTATCGATCTATTTAGAGGCGAGATAGATACCCAACGGTGGTATCGAGCACCTATCCGCCTCGTGGTGGGTTGGCGCTTACGGTTCTTGAGCTTCTTGGTGATCTTGTGGCTCCCTGGTGTACTTGGTTGTGGTGAGAACCCGTGATGTGCCCTGGTTGTAAGATTCTCTCTACCCTTTCTCTCTTATTTACTATCGTTAGTACTTAGTTTAGGGAAACTCTAAGATTAGCTCTTGACCCCGCCTTGAGTGCGGTGGAATTCCGAGGTGCGAAGGAATCCACCTAGCTTTACTTTCTGTTGATCTTGGTTCTATTGGACTCTGTGTGGTCCTGTGTGCCTTTTCTTGCTTATCTTGATCAGTGCTGGACTCTGTGTGGTCCATTATTTGCCTCTTATTTTCTGTTGTCATTGGACTCTGTGTGGTCCACTTATCTGTTGCTTCTGCTGTGATATTTGATAGCTGTGACACCTTGTTTGTGCTATATTCTTATGATATCCTCTGGCTTTATCGTGAATATGGTGGTGCATCCGGTTATCATCGGAACCCTTTAATGGGAAAAGTGATTTTTCAATTTGGCAACAAAAAATGAAGGGGATTTTAATTGTGAGAAATGTTTTAAAGCTATTGATCAAAAGTACTCGATAAAGATATTTGAAATAAAATCGAACTTGGTGATTTTACTCATCCATTATCCTTAACTGTCCGATCCTGTTTTGAGAAAAGTGGGCAAGTTAACTTCTGCCAAAGCCCTTTGGGAAAAATTACAAGAACTTTATCTTGAAACTTCCTACCCTCAAAACTCTTTCTACTTGAAAAGTTTTTTAGATTCAAACTTGATTTGACTAAGGATATGGATGAGAACTTGGATGTTTTTACAAAATTGATACAAGATATCAAACTCACTGGTGATAAAAACATTGATGATTATACTCCTATTGTGTTGCTAAATGCCATCCCTGATTCTTATGCTGATGTGAAATCTGCCATTAAGTATGGCAGAGACTCTATTACCCTTGATACATCGTGATTAATGGCCTTAAGAGTAAGGAATTAGATCCGAAAATATCCAAGGGGAATGAACAATGGTCGGGAAGGTTATGCATGTCGGGGTAGACCTCGAGAATAGGAGGAATGGGAATAACAACAACGAAACTCTAGTAGAAAGAGGAGTAAAAGCGGAGGGAGGTCCGATTCTGACCTTAAAACAATAGAAAGTGTTATAAGCGTGGTGAACATGGCCATTACATAAAAGAATGTACTAAACCCAGGAATAACAGAACAATAATCAAAACAATAATCGAATAACAAGAACCAAACCAATGATTCGTGAACTTGACAATGGTAATGATCACATGGGTGATGTGTTTATGGTGCATGAAGTGCATGATTCTCGTGAATGCCGTGCCTTCAAATTCTTCAAAGTGAAAATGATTGGCTTATTGACTCTGCTTGCACATTTCACATGACACCTTTTAAACACTTATTTGCCTCATATGCTTCGTGCAACATGGATCTGCTTCTATGGCAAATGATAAGAAATGTCAAGTGATTGGTGTTGGTACTTTGTGTGCTTGAAACTTGATTCGGTTTTGTTTTGACTCTAAATGATGTAAGGCATGTTCCCGATCCGTCTAACAACTTGATCTCCTGTGCTATGCTTGAACATGATGGTTATGAGGAAGATGGGGTAAGGGTTTGATGAAAATCATGAAAGGTTCCTTATTATTGCTAATTTTGAAAAGAAAAGGAACTTGTGTGTCCGTAATCCGAGTCTGTCTCTTGCATGCTAAATTCTCGTGAACAATGTGAACTCTATGACCAATGTGAACTCTGTGATTGATAAAAAGCGAACTTTGGCATAAAAGGCTTGGTCATATAAGTTCTAAAGGTCTTGAATTGTTGCATAAAGAAGGATGTTTTGGAAACGATAAACTTACTTGTGTTCCCTTCGTGACTCATGCATTTATGGTAAACAACAAAGAGTTAGTTTCCTACTTCATCTTATCATAAACAATCTTCATGCATCGACATTCTTGAATACTTACATGCTGATGTTTGGGGCTCGCTAGTGTTCCTACACATGGTGGGAACAGGTATTTTCTATCCGTGATTGATGATTTTTCAAGAAAAGTGTTTGTATTTCTTATGAAAAACAAGTCCGATGTTTTTGAAAAACTTCAAAATTGGAAAACCTTGATAGAAAATCGGTGGAAAGAAAATCAAGTATTTGAGAACTGATAATGGGTTGGAATTTTGCAACCAACTCATTGATCAACTTTGTGTTGATTCAGGCATTGTAAGACACAAGTCGTGCCTTACACCCTCAAAGAAATGGTGTTCTTTGAGAGGATGAATAGAACTCTTTTGGAAAGGGTGAGAAGCATGTTAAGTACATCCGGACTTTCCAAAAAGTTCGGGGAGAAGTCATGTCCATACAACCGCTTATGTGATTAATAGATCACCATCCGTACCTTTGAAAGGTAAATACACCTTTGAACAAGTTTGGTGCAAGTAAACTTTGTGGACTTTTCAAATTTAAAAATTTTTGGTCGTTTTCCTTTGTCCACCAAAAGGTTGACAAACTTGATCCAAGATCTTTAAAATGTGTTTTTTTGGGATACCCCGATGGGGTTAAGGGCACAGATTGTGATCTAAATCGAAAATGGTTTTAAATCTTGATTAGCGGGGATGTGGTTTTTAATGAAAATGAGTTTCCCGCCTTGATGTTTCTAAAATCAAGTTTTCAAAACTCAAAACCCCACTACTCCTAATAAGGTGGAGCTTTCTAATGTGCCTTCTATCTCTGTGAATGATAACTCGATATGATTGATCCGAGCATGATCCTCGTGAATGCTAATGATGTGCACAGTGATATTGAGAATGATAATCTTTGAATTGAATAATAATGAGCATGATGAATTTCCACTTGTTGATCTTGAATTAAATCATGAGCATCCGATAATGATAACTTGAATGATTATGTGTTAACCAGGAGATAGAACAAGAAGGAACATTAGAATCCCTAATAAGTTTGCGATTTCCACTTAACTTCTTATGTGTTCTCTTTGTGTTTGAATCAATTGAAAATTCGAGCCTAAAACCTATCTTGATCTTTGTGAACTCTGTGAATTCAGCGTGAAATGGTTGAGTGCTATGCAAGATGAAATGACTTCTTTGTATGTGAATAACACCTGGGAACTTGTTCCAAAACCATTAATTGTTCCATTGTTGATTGTAAATGGTTGTTTAAAATCAAACAAGAAAATGAAGGTGTTAGATACAAAGTTAGATTAGTTGCAAAAGGTTTTACTCAAAAAGAAGGCATTGATTACACCGAGATTTTTTTTGTTGTGAAGTTTGTAATCTGTGAGAATTATGCTAGCTTTAGTGGCTCGTTTGACTGGGAACTAAAGCAACTTGATGTTAAAACTGCTTTTTTTACATGGTGATTTGGAAGAGCAAATTTTTATGAAACAACTCGAGGTTTTGAAGACAAATCCAAACCTAATCATGTATGTTTGTTGAAAAAGTCTTTGTATGGTTTAAAGCAATCACCTAGACAAAGTGGAATAAAAAATTTGATCAAGGCATGCTTGATTTGAAATTGCAGAAGCAAATTTGACCATTGCCCGTATTTCAAACTTGATGCTATATCTCCTGTTTTCTTGCCGATCTATGTGGATGATATGCTTTTGACTGGACCATGCATTAAGGCTATTGATCATGTTAAAAAGCGCTTAAGTGCTAAATTTGACATGAAATTCTTAGGTGATGCTAAGAAAATACTTGGAATGAATATTGATAGGGATAGAAATAACTCTGTGTTCTATCTTCATCAATCTTCATATGTTGAGAAAATTTTACAAAAATTCTCTATGTGTAGTGCAAAATCATGAATGTCCCTCTTTCGCTCACTTTGTGTTAAGTAGGGATCATCCCCTAAAAGCGATCTTGAAATCTCTTCTATGCAAAACATTCCCTATGCTAATGCCATTGGATCTCGTTATGTACTTAATGGTCAAGATACTAGACCCGACATTGCCTATCTTTGTTTCTTGCCTTATTAGATTTATGTCTAATCCTGGTTTGGTGCATTGGAATGATTTGAAGTGGTTATTGAGATATCTTAGACATTCAATCGATTATTGCCTTAAATTTTCTAAGTGTGAAAATGGTGTTGTTTTAAAAGGATATGTGGATTCCAACTATGCAAATGATAAAGATAATGTGAAAAATCAACAACTTCTTATGTTTTTACACTTTGTGGCTCTTGTATAAGTTGGAAATCCCAACTGCAACATATTGTGGCCCTTTCTACTACAGAGTCAGAATATGTTGTTGTTACTGAGGCTTTAAAAGAAGCTTTGTGGCTTAAAGGTCTTGTTTCTGAAATTGGTTTTCTAAAACAAAATGTTGTTGTATTTTCTGACTCCCAATCTGGTATTCAGCTTTGTAAGAATCCAGTTTTTCATGACAGAACAAAACATATTGATGTTAGATTTCATTTTATAAGGGATATTGTTTCTAAAGGGCTTGTCTGTCTTGAAAAAGTGGCATCTGAATACAACCCTGCTGATATGGGTACTAAGTGTCTACCCTTATCAAAGTTCAAAACTTGTTTGAAAATTCTGAATTTTGACACTGGTGATTAATTACCCGGTTAGTTGCCCTTATGTTGGGTTTAACAGTTACTATGTGTTTCTGTTGAATCCAAAACTGTTGAATTAATGTTTGTTGTGTGCTTATATTAGTTCAATGGGGGAACTTGACTTGCTGTGTGCTTGTTGAGATCCTTCTTTAAGTTACAGTTAGCTTTAGTGCGTCTGTAACTCAAGTCCTTCTTGGCTTCAGTGCTAGGAAGGCAATCGGCGATGATGATGACTGGTATTTCCCATCGATGTCTAATTGAATCACACAATGAGCCAAGGTGGAGATTGTTGATATAAGTGGCCCATTGTTAGGCCCATTTCGTAAGCCCAAAATGGCGTACCCAAGACCAAAGCCACCGCCCAATTCCATTAACCCATATGTTGACTCGGGTCTTGAGTCGGATCGCGGATCCGGATTTATCATCCGCGGATCCTTCCGCTTGATCCGTCCGTTGATCTCTGTTGAATCTAAGCCGTTGAATCCTTGCCTATTTAATGGTACTATCGAAACCCTAAATCATTATCTTGTCTTGCTTTTCTCTCTCATCTCTCCGGCTCTCTCGAACTTTCTCTCGCTTTGTGCTATTTTTCTCTCTCTCTCTCTAAAACTCCAGGTTCCCGGGCCGGATTTCTTTGGGGTTTTCTCGTGTGTGAGAGGTGAGATCTGTGTGCTTACTGTCTTGTTCACCTACTCTGTGTACAAGATCCTTTTTCTGAGTGGATTAGGGTTTTGGGTGGTTCGATTCCGATCTAGGGTTTTCTAGGGTTTCTTGGTGAACGGCTGTGAGGCTTAATCTTGTGGCGAGGCTTTTGTGGCTTCTATCTTGGTTCTCTGGGTTGTGATTCGTGGTGACAGATCTAAAGGGTTTACCAGTCCCTGAGCCGAATCTTTCAATATTCGGAACTTAGGGTTTTATCCCTTTTACAGTTGGTTTTGTTTTTACTTGTAACTTTTGATTTCTTTTGTACTTTACATTCTGCAATCGAGTCTAGAGTATATTTGTATTAATAGGCTTCTGATTGAGTCTGTAATATTTGGTTATTCGGTACTCCGTGTATCGATCTATTTAGGGGCAGATAGATACCCAACAATAATAAATTAATTAGAAATTAATTAGAACATATAATATGTGTATCATAATTGATTACTGTACTGTTATCATAATGAGAACTTATAATCCATATGTAAAACTAAACTGTTAACTTGATTACTGTACTGTTAGCATAATTGTAGGAGAATAATATGTGTATCAATTAGTCTTTGATTAAGCATCAATTTGTATATATTCTTGTATCATAATAGTCCACGTTCACTAAGATTAGATGTCTAGGTTCGTATTGTAAAACCTATAAATAGGGACTATTGTTGTAAATAACACTATTTAAAGTGATACAATTCTCTTATGATTATATGTCCATTTTGTGTTAACACGGTATCAAAGCCAGAATACTAGGCTATGAATTTGTCTACTCCTGTAATTTCTGTGAATAATTTTCAGTGATTTTTGTCCCTTGTATCAACCTTTCCCTATGAAACTTTTCAGCATGGAGAAATCTGATATGTCAAAAATCAACACCCTGCACATCATCCCAGCACTGCCTACAAAATTCACACCCCCTGAATTCTTTCAACAAATTAATATGAAGTTGTTTATAGCTCGCAAATATATCAAAAAAATATAAATGTTACTATATATTTATTTTATTCTCATATTAATAAAGCTATACTTTTAGTAAAGCAAAATATGTTCAATAACTTATAGTTTAGGAAATTGAAAATATATATATATAGTTTTCACAAATAATAAAACTAAATTTTATTGAATACATTTTTTAATATAATATTAGTATTTAGAAAAATTTAGCAAATTAATTTCATAAAAAATATTACTCATTTTTGATGCAGAATAAATCTTTGACGAGATACTTTAATGATTCTTTTTTTTTTTAAATGTACCTATATTTTACTTTATCCAAAATCCCAATTATTATCCAATTTTTATTTTCAGAATAAAATGAATTTCATTCAATCACCAAAAGAAAATACAACTGACTAAACAATTACAAGGTGGACAAAATACGTACCAAAGATGTCGCGTATCGTCGAGTAATGGCTCATCTCATTCTTTTAAACAAAATCTCGTATGTGAGACAAAATTATTATCGGAAAAGAAAAACCTATTAGGTGACAAACAATAATCACATACTCACATACTGGCGTCTACAACTATAATGAGACTAAAGTACTGGAAATTACTTCCCAGTTCCCCATCATAACGCACAGAATTTGTTTTCTCAACATTATCTCACGTCTACCGTAAACTTACTAATTTCACTACCAAACCTACGAAAACATATTACATCTTCACATAAAAAGACATTTTTAGTTTAAATTTACATAAAAAAAAGGGAAAATTTTTAAAGTACCCACTATGGATAGTGGGTACTTTTTTTTACCCACTAATATAACAAAACTCTTTTCTACCCAAATTGACAAAATTGCCCCTACTTTTAAGTTGGGTTTTTTGAATTTTGAAACTGGAGTCATTATTTTAACCATTAAAAACCGTATAGAAACCGTATACAAACATTTAGATCTCCTCCCTCATGTTCGAAATAGATATGGTGTTAGAAATCTATGAAGTTTAGTTGATAATTTTCGAAATCTATTTGTGAATGTTCGAATATATGTATAAAATAATTGATAATGTGAAATATTTGAGTTTAGTTGTTAGAATGTTCGAAATAGATGAAGTATTTTGGGTTGGTGTTCGAAAATGGCGTATATTTTTTCGGCTATGGCACGATTAGATGAGGAAGATGAAGAGGCACGATATTTATCGCCAGGGGGTTAATTAGGCACGATCGTCATGAGGTTATTTTGGCACGATATGTATCGTGTCGCTAGGAGTTATTTAGTACGATATCGTGCCGCAAGATTATTTAGGGTTATATGAAATCGTACAAAGACTCCATATTGAATATCGTTATTCGATTTAAACAAGGTTAAGAACTAAGAGGAGAAACAACATTACCTTGTTATTCAATTTTTGGTGCGATTTCGGTTATTTAAAGAACACAAAAAAATTCTTGATATTTTGTGAAGAAGAAGAGAAAAAACGAAAAGCAAATGGGCAAACATATGTATGTATTTAAGAGAGATAAATAGAACTTTAAAGCTTGCGATTTAAAGCGCCAGTATTGTGGAAAAGAACCCCAAAAGTGGGTAGAAAACTATATTTTTATCCTACATGTCAAAAAAGTCTTTCACATGTCCCAAGTGGGTAATTTCAACCATTTGCTCTAAAAAAAATACAACCATTCCAAACATATACTAATTTTTTAACAAAAAGCTTACAAAAAGATTTTAATTATACAAATGCTGAAAAAGAAGATTTGAACATGAGACCAAACCAACTATGAACTTTACAAAGATTTCAAAAAATTACTAAAAATGTAATAAATAGGATTGTCCTTAAAGGTTTGGAATAGAAGAGAAAAGGACAAAAACCAAAGGAGGATACCTATCGTCGAGGAATTAGACCAGACTCAAATTTAAAAATCTTGATTTATACTATAGATAATGACATGCACGGCATTGCGCAACCGTTGATATCTCATGTAATAGGGGCAACGTCCATTCCACAAGATAATTGAACCAGAAAGAGTTGCAGATTCTTTTCGTCCAACAGATATTTCACATGATTATTATTGCACTTAAATCAAACGAAAAACTAATTTCATCAAAATAATGACACCCAAAATAAATAGCTTCAAAAATATCCACGTGCAACGATTCATGAAGCAAGTTAAAAGCAAACATTTCTTGACTACATTAATCATAAAACTCGATGTTAACTTAATGTCTCTAAAACAGTGCTACAAAAACTGCAACCGACAAAAAAACAAGTATATGAATTTCAACACATAAAGAGCACTTCTGGAAAAAGAAAAGGTTTAAAGAGACAATAATCTTAGACAAAATCTCATTTATTCCCAGCCACTGGGAGCACCACCAGGAACAACATCGGCAGGAGGAGCTGCTACTGGTGGGGCAGCAGCTGCGTCCCAACCATCGGCACCAACACCTGGAACTGAAAGGACAGACACCTTTTAAGTTGACATATAAAGAAACTAGAAACATGAAAAATACATCACATCCTTTTCACTGAGAAGAGTCTTTAAGTCAAAAGATAGCTTAAACATGCAGTATTTTCTACAAGTATGCAACAATTCATTTGCACAATAAATTATGTATCACACAATTGTTTCTACATAAAACTCTACTACCAAACAACGAAAATATTGGTTCATCTCAGTTCTGTTTCAACAATAATTTATAAAATTTCCACTACAGTCACAAAAGCTAAAAGATGAAAACCAAATCAGAGTCGATAAATTTTACTAATTCATATAAAAACAAAATATAACAGACATATTTTGGAAATTTACAAAATCAATTCATCATTATCATTAAAGAAACAAATACTAACCAGCATCGGCAGTCCAACCACTTGCAGCCGGTGGGATAGCCGCCGCCATGTCTGGAGTCCATTGGGAATCGGGGATTTGGCTGCTAGACCAATCACCACCAGCTGCACCACCAGTGTAATCAGCATAATCTGGGAGAGCTGGAATTTCCTCTTCTTCTTGTTCCTTAGACTCCTCTGGCTCTCTGTAGAAAAATAGATCAACCTGCCAGAGAAAATATAGAAATGAGACATCACAGCAAGTGACGACAAAGAGCACAAATAGATAATAGATGGACAAACATCTCGTTATCGCTCAAACCTCTTTGTTGAGTAAAGGTGAGAGGGAGAGGATTAAAGTTTATATTCTTCCACTTCACTTTTTATGAGCAAGTTGAAAATCATAGCAACCATCTCCAAACACAACATACACGTCAAAAATTTATAAACAACATTCACCAAGGGAGATTCACATTTTTTCTACAATGGAAAAGGCAATCCGTGTGACATACAAAAGTCAAATCCAATCGGGAAATAATAAATCTTATCAGAACCCAATGCTTCTGCAATGAAGAAGCACAAGAATGCATTATAAGAAAGCTAGACTCTTGAGACTTCTTACCATGACTTCCCATTTGTGTCCAGGAGCAACAACGCCACGCATCTGCAGCACCATCCTAGCCAAAAGCCAGAACAGGCAGCCAATGCTGTGCTTTCCCTTGTTATTGGCTGGTATACCAATATCCACATAGCGCATTGGAGAATCGGTATCACAAAAAGCAATGGTTGGGATATTGTACAGAGCAGCTTCTTTAATAGGCTGCAAACAAAATAGTAGCATCAGATGAGGCAGCCCAAAGTGCTATACATTAACAACAAGCTAAAATACACAATCACCTGGTGATCAGTCCTTGGATCAGTTAGAATGAGCAGTCTTGGCTCACTGAATGAAGTCTGAAGCTGATTCGTGAATGTCCCAGGTGTGTGGCGTCCAGCAATAGCCTGAGCGCCGGTATATTGTGCAAACTTCAAGACAGCTCTCTGACCGTAAGGTCTGGCAGACTGCACAATGATGTCCTGAGGATTCTCGATGGCAACAATAACCCTGGCAGCCATCTGAAGCTTTTCCCATGTCTTACCAATATTTATGATATAAATTCCTGAATGATCATACATGAAAGAAATTCATATTTAGGACTTAACAAATAGAAGAACATATATATATATGGTCAACAGCCAAAACGTCATGGGTACATTAGTTAGAAGTCCTTACATTTAAAAAGAAACAAATGCTAAAACTTAATAATTCAATTAGCTCCAATTGAGTAAACACAATAGTAGGAGACCAATCATAGAAATGAAGAAACATTTTTCGACATAATAAGCATCAAGATAACTCACGCAGACAATTGGAAGATTCACCTCCCATTGCTAAATCAATCGTACGGAATATAAAAATAAAATCCACACCGTAATTGAGTGTAACAAGCCATAAAAATTGAAACAGCGAGCTAGATGAACTTGCATTACATAAAAAAATACAACACAAAAACACAGCACCATAAGCATCACTTCCCTTTAACAATAAACAAACTAAAACCGAAAACTTAAACCAGATCTCATCCTATACTAAAAACGATAAGCATCATTTCCACCATAGAAATACAACAAAACACAGACTAAAAAGGTGACAGGTGTTGGTGTAAGGTATAATTACCATCATCTCGGCGCTTAAAGACATAGCGCTCCATCTGGAAATTGCAGTTTTTGGTGCCAAGGTGAGCTTCGGCGGCCAACAACAACTGTATATCGGCCTCTTTGGTCGACAATGTCCTCTGAGCAGTCGCCATGGTTAGACGCTTCTCTCGTTTACCTCTCTCTCTTCTTTGCTAGGGTTTCGGTTTCGCCCTCTCAAGTGTTGCGCTGCTGAAGTTAGAAAGCTGGGAAATGCGGTTATTTATATGTTGCATAAACCCTAGAAGAGGAATATTGCTTTTATTGGGCCGGGTTTATTATTTGGAAGAGCAAGCATATTCGGCTCAATCTCCCCATGGGGACATGTTGAATCATTCGAATATAGTGATAATGTTCTGGCCCAGTAATATGTAGGCTTAGGCCGGAGCTACACTTCAGCCCATCCTAAAATAATAGTGGGTTGCATTTGCATACCTTACCCGTACAAATAATTCAAAATACTTTCGTACACATTTTGAAGCGACCGGTAAATATTTGTATTTATTAAGTAAAATTTAGTACACGTATTATAGTTACTCATATAGGGGAGGATCAAGTGGCACCACGCTCTCAGGTGAGACACAATGGACTAATCTCAACCATCCCCCACTATTAATCAATGGGTATGATTTAATGGATAAAAAACATATTAAAATATTAATTTAATCAATATAAGGGTAGTAGGGTAAAATAACATAACAAGTTAGTTAAAAAAATGGAATCAAATCTCTTTCTCTCTCATACATCTCCCAATTTCCCAAATATCTCTCTCTCTCTCTCTCTCTCTCTCTCTCTCTCTCTCTCTCTCTCTCTCTCTCTCTCTCTCTCTCTCTCTCTCCCTCCTCCATTAACGCAAATAAAGAAAATTGTGAAGAACTCGAAAATTACGGAGAGAAAAACAAGAAAAATCGGTGCAATATTACAAATAAATAACGAACAAGTGAGTTCGAAAACTAAATATGCAACAAAACTCAACTAAATATGCATTATATGAAAACTATCTATGCAACATAAAAAAACTAATATGTAGTACAAGATATCCAACTATGCAAGACGTCGAAACTATGCAACAAAATCAACTAACTATGTATTATCTAGAAACTATCTATGCATTGTGGAATAACTAAATATGCAATACATTATGTAACATCCCATTTTTTTCAATTTCCAAAAGCAACATCCCATTTTCATAACTAAATATACATTATCTTGAACATATTTACGCATGCGGTGTGGTATAACTACATATGCGACGTTATATTCAATCATGCCTTGTTTTCATAAAAAAAGTGCCAACAAAATAACTAAATATGCATTATTTGATGTCTAATTATGCGGTAAAAAAAGAACCCTAATTATGTTGTAAAATAAAAATATTTGGAAAGAAAACGGGTTCCTTAAAATCCGCCACAAAATCCGTGAGAGTGTCAATTTCAAACCATAAAATACCATTTGGGACCACTAATTTGAATTACAAAATTACAATCTTACCCTTAAAAATCGAAAATTAGAAATAATTAAAAAAATGAATTAATCACATCCCTTTATTTTTTAAGATTAATGGGTAAGATGAGTCCACACTGTCTCACCTAGGGAGGGTGGTCTCATTTGAACCAAATCCTACTCATATATAATACTTGATGAATACTTCATTTTAAATAAATTTCTAACAATTAGTTTAAAAATTATTTATAAGTACAATTTAAATATTACATAAACAACAATTATAAGTAAACTAATTAATATTAAATAATTATTTTAAATTTATGTTATAGTGATAAATTAATTAATATACAATACTAAATTCAGTTGTTTATAATCAAAACATAATATAAATACAATTCACAAGACATACTTTTGCTTTCAAACAATTCTTTCATATTCGTATTTTACTCATACATATATGATTCTGTATATTAATTATTTCCATAACTTTTGCTCATTTTTTCACCGTCGTTTTCACAAATATTCGTAATATATACGTATATATTAAGTACCGAACTTTTCTCATCCCCTATTTAACTAAGGTATAAGGACCCAAAATACCCCATTAGGGAAATGACTTTTTACGCTTTTGATTACTTTTTTATACTCCCGCTTTTTTTTCGAATTTTTATGCGCGTATGAACTTTTTTGACGATATTGTTTCAAAGTTGTTTCAAACATATTTTAGCTAATAAATTTTTAGTGAAAATACACCGCCACCAATAATAATCAATTTTACACTCCAAATCCTATAAACTACACATATTAAAACAAACACATTGAAATCAATATAGAAACGGCACATGACTAGAAACAACACAAATTAACTTTCCATTCAATGCGTTGAAAACATCAAAAACAACATGAAAATAATTAGTAAACAACATAACAATATAAAAAAACTATTAGAAATAACCCGAAAAACAACATAAACAATATTGAAAAAACAACACAAGAACAAAAAAATACGTAAAAATATGTAAACAATGCATTGAATGTTAAAAATATATAGAAAAACCAAGAAACAACATAACAACATTGAAAATGATATAGAAACAACCCAGAAAAATAAAAATAATATAGAAAACAACATGAGAAACAAAAAAAATGTAAAAATATGTAAGAATTGCATTAAAACTTCAAAACAACATGGGAGCAACCAAGAAATAACAGAACAACATTGAAAATTATATAGAAACAACCCGAAAACAATAGAAATAATATTAAAAATAACATATGAACAAAAAGAGCATAAAATATATGTAAAAGCGGCATTGAAACATCCAAAGAACACATCACCAATATAGAAACATATAAGAAACAACATAGAATATAGACAAGAACAAAAAGTAGCGAAAAATAGGTAAGAATGTAAAAATTTGCAACAAAAAAACGTAAAAATGTCCACAAAATGCAAGCATTAAAATATATAATAAAAAACGGAGGCGTAAATCAATGTCATTTTTGCAGAAAGTCGGTATTTCAAAGAATTTCCCTTTGACTAACTAGTTACTATAAGATACAAATCTAACAAGGCCATGTTTATTTTTGTATATTTAGGAGGGATATAGTGAATTATCCTTCCTAATTCTAGCCCAAGTTTGATGATTTACCCGATCTGAAATTGTAATTTACTTCTCTACCTTCTTATTCCAAATCGAATTCACTCTGAAGAATTACTTAAGCGGTTCAAATCATTTCTACTCGATTCACGATTTTTGCGTAACATATTTGAACCTAAAATCTCACGAGAGCCGTATGATCTAATAGTAAGAATCACTACCCTGGGCGCATCATGACATCGTAAGATGTCTCGCCATGGTTACCAATGAATTAGTTGGTACTAGAAATGTTAGAAAAAGTTGTTCCCTGGTTGCACCCCAAAATGGGTTCTAACTACCTTGCCTCCGGATCGACTTGAATGCCTTCATTTGTGAGTGAAGGAGATTCCGATTAAGCGGGGACGAGGGGATTTCTAAAAAAGGGTAATTTAATCTGTCGATGCATTAATCTTACATATTAGTCTAGACGCCTCGATATATCTTATATATGGATGGCAATGGAGCGGGCAACGGGGCGGGTATGGGTCTGGGGCAGGGCGGGGTATCGCCTCCACTCCATGGTTACCTTACCCGCCCCATGTAGTTTTTTTTTATTCTTTTAATATATTTAATTTAATATATTGACATCCCTAATCTTACATGTATTATCAAAGAATGATCCTAACTTGGTTCCAAAAATGGAACCCCAACTTTTCTCCTTGGTCCGAGAAGCTAGCACCGGCCAGAACAATTTGATAGCTCTAGTCATTGTAATATACATAACCATGTCTCATAACTATTTATGATTTAGAGATTCCATCTTAGAACATTCCCAAGAGGCTCTCTAATTGAAAAATATTCTTTATTTTGAAGAGTTATTCATCAAAAATTATTTCCAACAAACTATTTATTTTAATTTTTAAATTTAGAGAATGAGTTTTGGCTCTCCAAATTTGGAGAGCCAAATCAACTCTCTATAATTAATTGCATTAAATGGTCAATTACTTCCAATATCATATTTGTTGTATTCATGCACTTTTGAGGATCATCTTGAAAAGTAATTTCCAAAAAAACATACAAATTTTGAAATGAAGAGCCAAATACAAAGAGTGTATTGAAATATGCCAAAAATATTAATCTTTAAATTTAAAGATGCTCTTTATTTTGCAAAAATTGCTCTTTAAATTTGAAGAGTCTCTTGGGGATGCTCTTAGTTTCATTAATGTTTAAATAAAAATAGAGAGTTGTTAATAAGGTTATGTTGAATGAACTTAAATAAAGTATAATTTAACAATGTATTTGACTTGTTGAATGGCAAAATTGTTTTTTTAGTCCTTTAAGTGGAGCCATTTGGAGATTTGATCCTTTATTTTCTGCAACTTTGGATTTAGTCCTTTGAATGGAAAATTTTCGGACGTTTAGTCCAGAACTCCGCTATAGTGGGTAAATGTTACTGCTAAGTCGATGTGGAATTTCTTTTAAAAAACTTAATATTTCAATTAATATAAATGATATGGCATCCTACTTGGAACTAGATAAATGAAGGGAAAGAGAAATGGAAAAAGAAAAAGCCAACTTGGTATTGTATTTTGGTCAAATAAATTTATTCTTCTTTTATTGGTTAAATATAATAACAAAATAAAGCATATTATATTTCAAATAAAAAACATACTTAAAAATAATGGAATATTACTTAATGGTAAAAACATTAGTTTGAATTTTTATATTTTAAATTATTTATTTACATTTAATATTGTGAATTTCATATTTCAAAACTAAACAATTTTAAAGTTCAGTTACAACTAAAATAAAAAAATAAAAAATTCTACTGTTAATAAAATGTAATAATTTCAAAAAAAAATACTTTACTTAAAATATTTAAGATTTTTTTTCTATTTCTTTTTTTTTTTATTTATTTTTTTTCTCATTTTTGTAATAGTATAACTCTTATTAAATATGATTCTATTTTTAGTTTATTCTTAAATATATATATACATACAAATATGTATATATGGGTTGGGAGAATCAGATGCCTACAGCCTACGGGCGGAGGTGGAGGTCGGCCTGGCGGTTACGGCGGTGAGCGGCTATGGGCAGTGGATGGCCGGAGAAGAAAAGGAAGAAAAGATCTCTTGTTGCCCTAAACTTTTCTTGGTTTGGAGAAATTGTTAATGAAGTGGTGAAAGAAGGAAAAGGGGGCGTCAGTGGCTGGGGGTCGTTCGTCGCCGGGCGGCAGTGATGAATTGGCCAGCGGGGAATGGGCTTCGTGGGGAAGATGAATAATTCTTCCGCCTTTTTTTCTTTTATTTTTTTTTATGTTTTATGCATTATTTCATTTTTAAAATAATCATTACATACTAAAAAAACATTCTGCTTTTTGACATAATTAAATTATATTAAAATAAATTTATTTTCACTAATTTAAGTATTTTTTGTCAATGCACTTGCTAAGTGTACTGCCATATGGGACTCCATATTATTTATTTGGAATGAAAAATTAAGTTTTTTGGGAAAAAAATCCACATCAACATAACAGGTTATATTTACCTACTATAGCAGGTAATCGGACTAAAAGTCTAAAAAAATTTCATTTAAAGGACTAAATCCAAAGTTGCAGAAAATAAAGGACCAAATCTCCAAATGGCTCCACTTAAAGGACTAAAAAAATAATTTTGCCCTTGTTGAATATTTAATTTCAAATTCCATCCATTTATCATGGATTACGTACGATTTTAATCGGATAATCTTCACCAAATCTTCATTCCGTTAAGGATCCTCACAATCAATTGGGGCAAATTCAATAAGATAAATCTAACAAGTTAATAATTTAATATATGATTAGCGAAGAGCATTGCATTTGTGAGGGTAATAAACTAATAATCCGTATGTTTGAATGCCTTGGAGACCCAATATCAAATATTACGGTTGTCTATTAAATTGGGCTACCTGAAGCTATGATATGGGCCTACAACGTAATCTCGACACAAACTAGGGCTCAAGAATAACGGGGCCATCACTAATCTCTTCACTTTGTTGCCACTGATGATATTATTAATCTAAAACACAATACTAACAAATCGAGCTTGATTTATAAATTTGAAGGCGAGTTCTATAATATCATATTTTTTTGTAAATTTCATTTTCCCTCGATTTTTTGGCCCGAAAATCATCTAAGTATGAGTATGACTAGTATTCATTCAAGAAATTAGTTAGGTATACTACAACATAAATGACGTTAGAACAATGATTTTTTAGTCCATGTGAATCGAATTGGTTTTACCAATTCCCCGCTTGGCTCTTAGTTAGTCTTGTCGGCTCTTAACCCGTTGGCTACGATTGTAGTTGTAATTTTAGTTTTTGAGTTGTCTTAATATAATTCTATCGTTCGACAAAAAAAAAAACATAAAGCACATTATGTAACACATGTTTGTAACACTTTTATATTATAATATAATATTTATGTAACACTTTGTAGCATTTTATAAATATGTAACACTTATTTATAACAATTTCAAATTAGTAACACTTTATAAGTATCTCTTTTTTTTTTGTTATTTAGGTATCACTTTAATTAAACAACACTCCAGGTAACACTATATTCAATTATTTTTAACACTTTTTTGGCTATAATTTGGTAACACAAAATTACGTCGCTTTATTTAAATAATGCGAACAATTTATTTAGTTAACTGATATCCCAAATTAGGTAAAAACAAAAGCAATTGTTTTCTTAATTAATATTTTTTTAATATTAATCTATAAATAATAATAAATAACAATTTTCATAGACTTTTACTCTTTATTTTGCCTCTTTATAGTATACGAGATTTTAGTTAATTTAATTGTAGCATTAACATAATTTCAGATTTCATAAATAAAATATATTGATTATGTATTTGTTATTTTCTAACTTATTGCTATTAATTCTATTATATGGAATATATATATATATATATATATATATATATATATAAGTGATACATAATCAATTGCTAAATGTTATATGACATTACAAAAAACTTATGGAATACCCAGGAATTTTATTGATGGAAATTATTCGTAAGTATTACCGATGATTGTTTTTTTTTAGCTCTTTCTTAAAAACATCTACCAATGTAAATATGTAATTAATTATGCCGTAATGTCCACGAAAAAATTCTAGGTAAATTTATGTTTGCTTATTTAATATTTTTAATTTTACCGATGGAAACTAATTTTGTCGGCAACTTTTTTTTCAAATATATATAATATATGATATAAATTTATATTTATAGTGTATAATATAATTTTAATACAATATATAACTATAAAAGCAGCCGTGTGTTACACGAGATTTGTGCTAATTTTTTTAATCAAGAGTATCCAATAAAAATATCTTTCAATTTTTTAAATTTTCTATAAGATTCATATAGGTGGGCAAATATTATTTATTTAACTTTGCACACAACGTAGTGTTAGATAAATATTTTTATCATGATTTTGATGATTTTGTTCAAATGAGTTTTTAAACCAAAACAATGTCCCTAAATGTTGTCTAAACACTTCCGATCGATTTAAAATGTTTTTACTATTTTTCGGAGTATTTCTTGGAGTTTATTTTCGATAAAAAATTGGACAACACATTTGTTTCAGGCTCGACCGGTCGCCCTATAGGGCAACCCGTACCTGAGTTGAGTTTTGAAACAGAAAAAGGGACGTAGGAGAAATTATGGAGGCGGCCGGTCGACCAGTGGTGGTCGACCGGTAGGGGCGGCCAGGTCGACCACCGGGCGGCCGTGCACTGGCGCCCTCCTGAAGATGATGTCTTCTCTGTTTCGATTTTTGAACAACCCCAACCGGTCAAGATCAAGGGCGGCGGTCGAACCCCCTCCGACCGGTCCGCTGTGTAAAAATTACGAGAAAACCAATTTTAATCTTATCTCTGTGTGACCGGTCGAACCCCTGTTTTATCAAAGAAACTATCCGTTGCATTTCCAGACATGACTTTTCCCTAATTTGTGGGATTGATTTCTAATGACTATATTGATGATTTTAAATGGTTTTTTTGCAGCAAATCACTCCCCGAGGAGGAGCTATGCCCTGAAATCAAAGCCAAGACCTCTCCTATAAATAGAGGTTTCATTCAAGCAACAAGAGATAACACATTACACAAGCAAAGAGCAAACAAGCAAACACTTTCATATATCTTGTTGTATTAGCATAAGCACTTTCACTTGCACACATTTGAGGTCAGGCTTTCAATTCTTGATTACACTTGTACTCATATTGTATCATTCATTATTGAGTTGTAATCTTGATTTTGGTCATCATTCAACACAAGACATCCTTGTGAGTATTCTTGTCGTAAGAATACACTTGGGTGATCTAGGTGATAGGTGTTTGGAGAGTGTGGTACTCTTCAAAGGTGGTGAAGGAAGATTGTGGTAATCTCATTGAAGGTGTTGTAAGAGGGTTGTGGTAATCCTCAGCGTGTTGTTGTATTAATTTTGGTAATTAATAAAATCTTTTTTTTTTTGAAATCCATCCAGGATATATTGGGGTGGTAGAGGATTAGGCCCTAGGTGGGTTGAACCTCTATAAATCGATGAGTGTTGTTTAATTTCGTATTTACATTCTCATCTTTGCTTGATTATTCGAAAAAGAGGGCAAAATCTGAAAAACCGAGATAATCTATTCACCCCCCTCTAGATTATCGTAGCCACTTGGACTAACAAGTGGTATCAAAGCCAAACTCTTTGGCTAGCTCGTTCCGAGTAAAGAGGAAAGATCTATGGCTACGAATGACGCTTATCTCACCACCGGCGCCTCCACCAACAAGCCACCTCTATTCGACGCCAACAACTACGCATTTTGGAAAGACCGTATGGAATGCTTTCTACAAGGGTGCGGGTTCGACATTTGGAATGTGGTCATTGAAGGAGTTGCTCAACCAACCAAGAAATTGGAGGATGGCACCTCGGCTCCTAAATTTTTCAAGGAGTTCAATGAAGACGACAATAAGACCTTCTCTCTAAACGGTAAGGCCATAAATATTTTGCATTGTTCTCTTACTGCCACCAAGTAAAATCGCATAAGAGGCATAAGGTCGGCACATGAGGTTTGGGAAAAATTGGAGACTATATATGAAGGGACAAAGAAGGTCAAACAAGCAAGAAAGACCATGCTTGTTAAAGACTTTGAAAACTTTAACATGCATGATGGTGAAAGCATCTCTAAGATGGTGGAAAGGCTTGACAACATTGTCAATCCTCTTGTGGCCCTCGGTAAAGTCATCTCCGAAGAAGACAAGGTGACTAAGGTATTGAATGCTCTTCCCGACTCATGGTCCGAAAAAATGACGGCAATCACGGAGGCACAAAATCTTGAGACACTCAAGTTTGACGAGCTCATCGGGAACCTCCTCATCTATGAAGTCTATCTCAAGGAGAGGAAAAATTCCAAACCAACAATCAATCAATCGGGTATGCAACATATTCCTAAAGGTCTTGCTTCTTCTTCTAATAATGCATACTATGATAATGATGATGATGATGAGGAGACGGCCGCACTTGTTCGAAAATTTACAA
The DNA here is from genome assembly GCA_016081115.2 of Rehmannia glutinosa. NCBI lineage: Eukaryota > Viridiplantae > Streptophyta > Magnoliopsida > Lamiales > Orobanchaceae > Rehmannia > Rehmannia glutinosa. The sequence continues at coordinate 116,832 of JABTTQ020000493.1, forward strand.
AATTTGTGAATAAAAATAAGGCAAGAAAACCGAGAGATAATGCTTGCTTTAAATGCGGAAAACCCGGGCACTTTATTGCCGATTGCCCAAAACTCGATGAGGAGGAACAAAAGAAAAAGAAGCCTTTTTCGAAAAAGAAGGCTCTAAATGCGGAGGTCAAAACTTGGGATGAATTACTTGAAACAACCGACGAGGAAGGAGAAACTGAACATGGTCTTATGACCATAGACGATGAAAATAATGAGGTACGCTCTAACTCTTCTACCTCCTCCTTAGTTGATGAATTGCAATGTGATTTTGATGAATTGCAAATTGAATTTCAAAATTTGATTGTCAAATACAAGACTTTGAAAAAGGAGCATAAAGAGCTTAAAATTGAAAAGGATAAATTATTTACTTCTTATGAATCTCTTGATAAAGCTCATGCTATTACTCTTACTCAAGTTCATACTCTTGAAACCGAAAAAGAATCGCTCACCAAAGATCTTGAATGTTTGAAAAAGGATGTGCATTGTTTTAACATAAGCACGGATAAAGTTACAAAAATTTTAGATGCACAAAGAGGTGAGCATTCCAAATTAGGACTTTGTTATAAACCATTTCAAAATGTCTTTAAGAAAAATAACCAAGGTCCGACTTTCATACATGCTAGTAGCTCTTATACTCCTACTTGTTTTTATTGTGGCAAAGTTGGACATTATGCTAATAATTGCAAATTGAGAAATAGCTCTAGTCATGTTTGGAGACCCAAAGGTCTCAAGACTAACCCCATGGACCCCAAAATTATAGGGTACCTAAAAGAAATTCTTTTGTAGGTAATAGGGGCTATAACAACAATGGAAGATTCAAAATGGCTCGTGGACAGCGGATGTTCACGCCATATGACCGGGAGGAGAGAACTTTTTACCAACATCAAGCTCCAAGAAGAGGGTATGGTCATGTTCAAAGAATGGCAAAGGAATAATTCTTGGAAATGGAGAAATTGGTAACTCTTCTTTCTCTCTTAGTAATGTTCTTTTAGTAGAAGGGCTTAAGTTTAATTTGATAAGTGTTAGCCAACTTTGTGATTCAAATTATGATGTTTCTTTCAATAAAGAAAAATGCCTTATACTTAAAAATGGTAAAATTATTTGTGAAGCAAATAGAAAAGGCAATCTTTACAAAATTTGTACAAGTGATTTGGTTAGTCAAAATGTTTCTTGTTTAGTCGCCAATAATGATTTAACTAGTTTATGGCATAGGCGACTTGGACATGTTGGATACAAGAATTTGAAAAATATTTACTAAAACCAACATGTGCAAGGACTACCCAAATTGAATTTTGAAAATCTTGGCTTATGTGACACTTGTCAAAAGAACAAATTAGTTAAAAGTAGTTTTAAGCCCAAAAATAAAATTTCCACAACCAAACCCCTACAATTGCTTCACCTTGATTTGTATGGGGATATTGGTACGGCAAGTCTAAGTGGAAAACATTACACTTTCGTTATTGTCGATGATTTTTCTAGATATACTTGGGCTCTTTTTCTTACCAATAAAAGCGATGCCGTTAATGAGTTTGTTAAGTTGTGTAGACTTATTGAGAATGAAAAGGAAGATACTATTAAGTCTATTCGAAGTGATCGAGGTGGAGAATTTGATGGTGAATTTAGAGTCTTTTGTGAAACTAAGGGATATGCTCATAATTTTTCGGCTCCAAGGACACCTCAACAAAATGGAGTAGCCGAAAGGAAAAATCGGACACTACAAGAGATGAGTCGGTCCATGCTCAATGAATTCTCACTTCCAAAATATTTTTGGGCCGAAGCCGTAAGTACCGCTTGCTATGTCATTAATCGAGTTTACATTCGTCCTAAAATGAATAAAACTCCATATGAGCTTTGGAAAGGAAGAACTCCAAATATTAGTTATTTCAAGATATTTGGTTGTAAATGCTTTATTTTGAATACCAATGATCAATTGGTCAAACTTGATCCTAAGGCCGATGAAGGGATATTTATGGGATATTCAACAAAGAGCAAAGCATATCGGGTTTACAATAAGACTAGTGGGGTTGTTGAAGAATCCATCCATGTCAAATTCAATGAAGCTTCGGGTGTTGAAAGAATACCCAATGATGAAAGTGATGAAGAGGATATTATTGAACCTATTGTTCAAATTGATGCTCAAAATGATCAAACTTCTATATCAAATGATCAACCGTCCACCTCAAATGTTCCTCAAGAAAATAAAGGTGACACTTCGGATCTTCCAATTGCATTGAAATTTAAGGGAGATCGCCCAAAAGATCTTATTATTGGTGATCCCCTTGACAAAGTGATGACCCGAAGAAAATTTGCCGAGAAAGCTCTTATTTCTCAAAAAGAGCCTAAAAATGCTAAAGAGGCTATTGAGGATGAGGATTGGTTTTTGGAGATGCAAGAGGAGTTGAACCAATTTGAAAGAAATGATGTATAGGAATTGGTACCTTGTCCTCCATCTCAAACTATCATTGGTACGAAATGGGTATTCCGAAACAAACTTGATGATCAAGGTAACATTGTTCGAAATAAGGCAAGTAGCTCAAGGGTATTGTCAAGAAGAAGGTATTGATTATGATGAAACTTTTGCTACCGTAGCACGTCTAGAAGCTATTCGAATTTTACTTGCCTATTCTTGTTATAAAAATTTCAAACTTTACCTAATGGATGTTAAATCCGCTTTCTTAAATGGTTTTATTCAAGAAGAAGTCTATGTAAAACAATCTCCAGGGGTTTGAAAATTTTTCTAGGCCTAATGATGTTTATAAACTTAAAAGGCCTTGTATGGTTTAAAGCAAGCACCCGTCGTGCATGGTATGATAGACTTAGTTCTTTTCTTTTGCAAAATGGTTTTACAAGAGGTAAAGTTGATACAACTCTCTTTGTTTTTAAAAAAGGGCAAGATTGTTTACTTGTGCAAATTTATGTTGATGATATTATCTTTGGTGCTACTAATGATTCTTTGTGCAAGAAATTTTCTAAGTTAATGCAAGGAGAATTCGAGATGAGTATGATGGGGGGAGCTCAACTTCTTCCTTGGGCTTCAAATTAAACAATGCCAAGAAGGTATATACATTTCGTAATCAAAATATACAAAAGAACTTTTGAAAAAGTTCGGCATTGAAGAAGGAAGAACCGTGTCTACTCCTATGGCAACCAATGTCAAAATTAACAAAGATGAAAAAGGCAAGTACGTGGATGAATCAAAGTATCGAGGTATGATCGGTAGTTTACTTTATTTAACCGCTAGTAGACCGGACATTCTTCATGTCATATGCCTATGTGCTCGTTTTCAAAGCAATCCCAAAGAATCTCATATGAGTGCCGTTAAAAGAATTTTTCGATATTTGAAAGGCACTATTCAATATGGTTTATTCTATCAAAGAATGACAATTTTTCTCTTAAAGGTTATAGTGAATCGGATTATGCGGGAAATATTGATGATCGGAAAAGTACTTACGGATCATGTCAATTTTTGGCGATTGCCTAGTTTTTGGTTTTCAAAGAAGCAAAATTGTGTTTCTCTTTCAACGGCCGGCTTCGAATATATTTTTGCGGCTTTTTGTTGTACTCAACTTCTTTGGATGAAACAAACCTTAGCGGATTACAAATGCTCTTTTGAAAATTTTCCTATCTTTTGTGATAATATATCCGCTATAAATATTGCTCAAAACCCGATTCATCATAACCGTACTAAACATATTGAGATTCGACATCATTTTCTAAGGGATTGTGTTTCTAAACGAAAAATTGAGATATCTTTTGTACCATCTCAAGATCAATTAGCGGACATTTTTATAAAACCGCTATCTTCCGAGACTTTTTGCGTCGATCTGAGCTCGGTTAGGCATAATGCATATTGAATGAGGTTTACGTTTGCATTTTGCACGTTTTTAAAACTTAGGGCGAAAATCGATTTTTGATTGAAAATTCCAAGAAAGTGGGGCGATGAGGTTGAGGGCAACCGGTCACCCTCAACGTCGACCGATCGCCCTCAACGATGACCGGTCGCCCTTAGCTATTTTTGGATTAAAACCGTTTCGTCTCACGCCTTAGTCATATTACCTCATTTTTGGCATTTTTCGCCCTCTTTGCCAAATTCACACAAATTTCACTCAAAATTTGTTTTCATGCATTTAATTTATATCTTGGACCTTATATAGCATGTTTATCATCATCATTGCTCATCTTTACCGATCGAATGGTAAGAATTTTCCTTTCTTTGCTCAATTGGGTTGAACCCTTGAGTTTGTGGCTTTCTTGTATACTTCTTGATGAAATTATCTTATGATCATGATGAGCTTAGTTGTTATGTTGTATTGTATGATGTTTGGTATGATTTGGTGATGAAATGTTTTGGCTTGTTTCATTTACAAGGGCTCTATACAACTTCTTTTAATTTTTACGCCCACAAAGTGTTCGATGAAATGTCACAATCAAAATTTCAACTTCTACATGATTCTCTTGCTTTCAAAAGTATTAAATACTTATTGAGATCATGTCTTGGCAAACAAAACGAGCTTATGGATTTTTTCATGATACATTTCTCCCATTTCTTCGGATTTTAAGCCTTCTTCTTTCAATGGTTGATAAATCGTATTCTAGGCGCACTTAGATATACTTGTATAATGTTTTTATCATCCTAACATTCTTTTTGATGATTCCAAAGGGGGAGAAACAGGAAATTGGCTCGTTAGCTCAAAGAAGCTAATAAAAGCTCGCAATAAAAGCTATAAGCTATGGCTTCCTAAAGCCAAGTATACCTAGTCCATGGCTTGTATTATGGACTTAATTGCAATAGATTATAAGTATTTTGACAGGGGGAGCTTATTAGCTCATGATGTTTATGTGTATCATGTAAAAGCTTGTAATAACTTGTGCTTCTAGCTTATGCAATATTTCTTGTTGATGTGCTTATCGATAGGGGGAGCCTTTTATAAAATATTTTTAAACGGATAGTTCACTCGTAAAACCGGAAAATTATTTTGTTTTCAAAATCGTCCTCGTGAAAAATATTTTGGTTTGTAATCATCAAAAGGGGAGTTTGTTAGATAAATGTTTTTATCATGATTTTGATGATTTTGTTCAAATGAGTTTTTAAACCAAAACAATGTCCCTAAATGTTGTCTAAACACTTCCGATCGATTTAAAATATTTTTACTATTTTTCGGAGTATTTCTTGGAGTTTATTTTCGTTATAAAATTGGACAACACATTTGTTTCGAGCTCGCCAGGTCGCTCTATAGGCAACCCGTACTGAGTTGAGTTTTGAAACAGAAAAAGGGACGTAGGAGAAATTATGGAGGCGGCCGGTCGACCAGGGTGGTCGATCGATGAGGGGCGACCGGTCGACCCCGGGCGACCGGTACACCGCGCCCCCGAAGATGTTGTCTTCTCTGTTTCGATTTTTGAACAACCGCAACCGGTCAAGATCAAGGGCGACCGGTCGAACCCCCCTCCGACCGATCCTTTGTGTAAAAATTGCATAAAACCAATTTCAATTTTATCTCTCGCGGCCGGTCGAAATTTGTTTTATCAAAGAAACTATCCGTTGCATTTGACATGACTTTTCCCTAATTTGTGGGATTGATTTCTAACATGACTATATTGATGATTTTAAATGGTTTCTTTTGCAAAGCAAATCACTCCCCAAGGAGGAGCCTATGTCTGGAAATCAAAGCCAAGACCTCTCCTATAAATAGAGGCTTCATTCAAGCAACAAGAGATAACACATTACACAAGCAAAGAGCAAATAAGCAAACACTTTCATATATCTTGTTGTATTAGCCTAAGCACTTTCACTTGCACACATTTGAGGTCCAGACTTTCAATTTTTGATTACACTTGTACTCATATTGTATCATTTATTATTGAGTTGTAATCTTGATTTTGGTCATCATTCAACACAAGACATCCTTGTGAGTATTCTTGTGGTAAGAATACACTTGGGTGATCTAGGTGATAGGTGTTTGGAGAGTGTGGTACTCTTCAAAGGTGGTGAAGGAAGATTATGGTAATCTCTTTGAAGGTATTGTAAGAGGGTTGTGGTAATCCTCAAGGTGTTGTTGTATTAATTTTGGTAATTAATAAAATCTTTTTTTCTTTTTGAAATCCATCCCGGATATACTGGGGTGGTAGAGGATTAGGCCACAGGTGGGTTGAACCTCTATAAATCGACGAGTGTTGTTTAATTTCCGCATTTACATTCTCGTCTTTGCTTATTATTCAAAAAAGAGGGCAAAATCTGAAAAATCGAGATAATCTATTCACCCCCTTCAAGATTATCGTAGCCACTTGGACTAACACGTAGTTGGGTAAAACAAAACGAGTTCGGATATTTAATAAGCGGCAAGTAAATATATTATTAATAAATCTAGTTTATTTATTTTTATTTCTTATGTTTTGGCATTTATCGAATCACTTAGTTAATTGTGCTTATTTTATTAATCAAAAGTATCCAATAAAAATACTTTTCATTTTTTTTCCATTTCTACAAGATTTAAATTGGTGGACAAATACTATTTATTTAGTTTTGCACATAATATAGCTGGGTAAAACCACTTCAATTAAATTCACATTATATTTGGTAAGCAACAAACACATTTATTATTAATAAATTTGAGCTTTTTTTTTTTGTTGTTGGGATTTTTGCTTGTCAAAATGACGTGAAGTTTTAATTCTTAATTATATTTTTACAGCAGTTTACACATTATTTCCACAAATTAATTGTATATTGTAATTAGTGATATTTAGTTTTTTTGACATTTAAAGAATCACTTAGATTATGCTAGTCTTATTAATCAAAAATATTTAATTACTTTTTTAGATTATATAGATAGATAGTTTAGATTGTAAGAAGCTTTGATTTTGGATTATTTGTTATTTTTTAGATTATAAATTTATCTGATTTCTTTGAATTTCAAAAAAAAAAGATTGTATAAATAGAATTCTTGATTTTTGAGATTATTTTTTATCTTTTAGATTATATATGGAAAATATATATTATTGGATTGCCACATGGATAAATGTGAAATTGCCATGCGGAATTGGGAAAATGAGAAGTTGATATGTGTTTCAAAATAATGATATGATGACAAGTGTAAGATTTGTTTTTCATTTACTATATAGGGTTGATATAATTTTTAACATATATAAGTATATATGTGTGTGTATATATAAAAATCAAAGTAAATGATGCAATAAGAATAAACTTAGTCCGTGGCAAATTGCAACTTCCAAACAACATAGGTCTTGGGATCTATGCTTCTTGGGAGCAAAAAATCACTTATTAAATGCCAAGAAAAGTGCTACAAAAAAACTGTTGCACTTTTCCAAAAAAAAAAAAAAAAAAGGTGTTATATTTTGACAAAAAAATGCTACATTAGACTCATGTGTAATATTTTATAATTATTTATTTAAAGTGTCACAATAAATGAGTACTTATGTAACACTTAGAAAAAATATCACTAAAGCTATTAAAAGTGATACCGTAGATTATATGTAGCACGAGCATTTTTAAAGTGCATCACCATAAAAAGTGCTATCTATTGTCTATAGTAATATTTTTTGGGTATAATGTAACATTTTTTGGGCATTACCTTATGTCACTTACGTTCTAGTGGTATATCTAACGTTTTATTCACTGTTCTAAAAATCCTCGCCTAGCCCCGATTAGTCTCCGCCTAGGCGCTAGACCCCCTTTGTCCGCCTATGTTATTCTTCCGATTAGGTCACGTCTATCCCCGTTCAGGTTCCGCTTAACCCCGCCCAAGCTCAGCCTAAGGCGCTAGGCCTCAGTCTGCCGCCCGACTAACGCCTAGTGCTTTTTAGAACACTGATTTTATTAATATAGTAATCCAATTTATTTCACATGGTAATTACTCGGATTGTCATTTGAGAAAGGATAAACAAATAGTAAATACAGAATTATATAGGTTAAAGTTAAAAAGAAAAAAAATAAGAAATTAGTTAGGTTTATCTAACATTTTAATAATATAGAAATTATATTTATTTCTCGTGGATAATTACCTGGATTAATCGTGATTTGCGAAAAGGTAAAGAAATATTAAATGGAGATATTAGATAAATATTAAAAAAAAAACTTGATCGTTGCTGGCTATGGGGTTCGAACCCATGCGCACTTATGTGCAGAAGATCTTAAGTCTTCCCCCTTAACCTCTCGGGCAAACCAGCTGATGAGTTTGTGGGCACATTTTTTCTTATATATTTAATGTTTTTTAAAAGATTGGATAGATAAACTATATATGTTCGACTAATTGCTATCTTAATTTTTCTTTTTTTGAGTACAATTGGGAGATAGTAAGGGAACCTGAGAAGGGACACATGCAATTGTATAGGATTGAATCGGAGTCAATCGTCTTTACAATACAAGACTTTCTGCGCTAAAGAAAAAAGGTTGATCCCATTGCTTTATATTTTATTTTAGGAATCAAACCACGGACTTGTAACATGAATCCTTTAGTCCTAGTATAAATGTTTTTTTCTTTTCCTTATTGAATAAGAAAATAGAGCCACTAGAATTCAAATAAATAAACCCAAACACAAATCCGGTGATAAACTAGCTAGAAATTGAATGAACATAAAAGATTATTAAAGAATTAGCATCTTGCAATTAAATTAAAGAAAAAGAAATTGAATAGATACTTGGAATTAACTTATGAACCTTGTTATATGCAATTTACCACTTTTAATAAATAAAATTCTACCAACTTTCATTAATTAAAGAAAACAAAATTAAGAAAAGGATATTAAAGAATTAGCATCTTGCAATAGTAACAAAAAGGAAAAAAAAAGAAGAAAAAACTAGAATGAAAATCATGGGAAGAAGGTGCATGCAACCAACCAAGTTTTGAAAGATGTCACATGCATCAAATGAATGTACATTAGTAATTATTGGCTATGGATAAAGCATTGGATAAAAATTGTCCCCACTTCCTATTAATTGGTTAACCCCAACCTGGGCGGTGTCCCTATGATTTCAAATTCATTTATTCGACACAATTAAGTATTTCAACATTTAAACTCGAAACATTGTACAGGCAGCGCGGACCAATAAATGTTTATTCGATTTTTTCGTATTTCAGGTTTGTATTTTAATATAAAGTATTACATAAAAAGTTCATTAACTAAAATTTCTCATCTTCAATAACCAAATTACATTAATTAACTAGTTTCGTGGGATGTAAAACTTTTGTGTTATCATTAGATTGATGCTATTTTTAATAGGGGTGTCAATTTCGGACCCGACACGCAAATCCTACACGAATCTAACACGGAATTAATAGGTATGGGTCCAGGCTTCGTGAGTCCGGGTCAAAATTGGGTCGAACCCGAATAACCTGCCAATTAAACAGGTCTGGTTCGGGTCAACCTACTATGACCCATTTAACCCGTCTAACCCGTTTGTGAATTTAAAAGAAAATTAAGTAAAATAATTAATTGTAAGAAAAAACAACAAACAAGACATTCTTAAAACTTAAATGATAAAACCTCATTAATTATGTATTTGTTATTATTATGCATGTATTTTTGGATATTGTCCTTAAAATATGATTAGTATGTTATGTTATTTATGCAATTATGTTATTTCTTTTTGTAATGTTGTGAATTGTGATATTTTTTATAGATTGAATAGTGTATGATAGTGATTGATTTTTAAAAAATAAATTTATTTAGTTAAACTATTAAATGTATATAAAAATAATTTATTAGACGTGTTAACGTGGGTCGGGTTCCAGGTTTTGTGAAATAAGCGGTCGGGTCTGGGTTCAAGATTTTGGCACGAATAATTAAACAGGTCGGGGCCGGGTCGATTGTTTCTGACACGCGAACCTACGAACCCGGACCCACGAACCCGGACCCAACCCAAATTGACACCCCTAATTTTTAATATATTTGTGATTTTTTGACTATTTTTGTGATCCTTATTTATCATTTGTACAATTATCATGTCATTACTTTTAAATTGTACTTAACTATTTGTATTGGTAATTTATTAGAATATGTATCTAGGTATCAAATATATTAAGGAAATAATATTTTTTATTAGTTAATGTCCTAACGGTTCTAACTAAATCAATTTAACAGTTTAATTTGCTTATTGTGTCTATCATGTTGTACCATGTTTCTCGTATTTTAGCGTGTCATATTTGTGTTTAAATTTTGTTATTAAAATATAATGAAAGGTTTCTGTATGTGAAGAAAATGACTGGATATAGTGTATGGTTTAAGTCGAGGCCTGATTTAGAATCAGTCTTCGCAAGACGAAAACGCCCCGTATACTAGTGCTTACGGTTCCGGCGCTCGCCTCTAAGATACAACGACTTACAATTCCGGTTTAGCAGCACTTGCAAAAAAACCGGAATACAGCAAACATGAAGTGTTTTTTGACTTTCAAGCTTTTCAAGGAGGAAATAGGACAAGATGCAAAATGCAATGCTCGATTATTGTTATCTGATAATTTCGTGTCTTCTTTTCATCAGTAGGGACGTAAATAATATAGGCAATGAAGTGCCCGTACGAAAAATCGCGTTTGTAGGCTCGAAAAGACACCTTTTGCACAGACAGTCGCATCTATCCAGGAGAGCACGGGCTAGACGCACGGGCGTGCGCCAGCCCGTGCGCTGGTGCTCCAACCTTCGGCAGGCCGCACGACCCGGACGTACGGGCCGAAAATTGATTAAATCCTATTTAATTAATTACAAAAATTAATTAAATATTTAATTTTAAAGGTTTTTGGTCCAAAAAGCATAAGGGCCTTGAAGCCCAGGCCCACGACCCATGACTTTTGGTCCAAAAAGAATAAGGGCCTTGAAGCCCAAGCCCAAGCCCATGACCGGCCGGCCGGCCGAGCGAGTGGGCGGCGGGGGCGCGGCGGCGCGCGCGCTCGTGTGCTTTGAACCAAACCCACAAGCATGTAGGTCCTCACCTCTTTAAAAACTTGGGTGCCCCCAAGGGCCCAAACCCATATGTTCAACTTGGGATAAATAAAGTGTGCAACTTTGCCTCCTTTTTCCTATGTGGGATGGAGCATCTCTCCTCCCCCACATTTTCCATTTTCCATACCATTTATTTGTATTAAGTGGCTAACTTCTAGCATTAATTTCTCATTCACCCGGAATCGGTTTTGAGAAATTCCAAATGCTATTCTCATCTACTCTCTTAGTAGAATTTTTACAAATAATTTAATTCTATTTTCCACTAATGGAAACCACTTAATTATTTGGTCAAAATCGGGTCAACACCCAATTTATCAAGAACCAAATTCCAACAATCCCCCACATGAATGAAATTAATGCATGCGTGTATGCAGATTCGCTTGAAAGTCTCGCGAATCGTTATTGCATCGAGGATAGGTAGCTTGTGGCTTTGAACCTTCCTTAGTAAAATACTATCGGATTTACTAGCCGCTAGTAGTGACGCGATTTCTTGAACTACTCACCGTTTGTGTAAAACCAAGACAACAATACTTACACAATAACAACTCTAACACTTGTTGTTCTCACGTTGTGTCCATTTCGGCCCTGGACCATATCTTAGGTTCATAAGTGTTTCTTTTGAAGCGGCCATTACTTCTCACTTATATAGGTGATCTCCTATTGAAGAGTATCCTGCAATACTCCACCTTTCGATATAGGAATCATTAAAAGTCTTAAACTTAATCTCACCACATTCAAGCAGGTTTAAATACACTTGGATGTATCGAGAATGAGCTAACACATTTTTCAAGTGTTAATTTGAACATTCATAACTTAGTTGTCCCATGAACCAAGGTCTTGGGATCTCCAATTCACAAGGTTGGAGTTACCGCTATGAACATTCTTTAAGTTGTGGATTTTAAACCCATTCCCTTAACAGATTTTATACGATTGATCTCGATTTATGCCTTTTGTAAGCGGATCGCAAGGTTTTCCTTTGACTTCACGTAGTCAACCGAAATAACCCCATTTGAAATCAAGCGTATAATGGTATTATGTCTCCGACGTATATGTCAGACTTACCATTATACATCCGCTTTGTGCCCTTCCGATTCCGATTGACTATCACGATTGTATCATAAAAGGCACATGCTTATTCCAACAAGGAATATCCTCTAAGAAGTTTCTAAGCCATTGACTTCTTCTCGACTTTATCCAAAGTAATGAACTCGGATTCCATAGTGGATCGAGCTATGCACGTTTGCTTAGAGGACTTCCACGACACCGCTCCTCCACCTATTGTGAAAACAAATCCACTTGTAGACTTGGAGTCTTTCGTGTCTGATATTCAATTTGCATCACAGTATCCTTCTAATACTGCTGGATATCTCGTATAAAGTATTCCATAGTTCATGGTATACTTTAAATATCTAAGTACCCTTGTCACGGCTGTCCAGTGATCCGTACTCGGGTTACTTGTGAACCTACTCAGTTTACTCACTGAATATGCAATGTCTGGTCGTGTATAATTCGTTAAGTACATCAGACTGCCAATTACCCTTGCATATTCCAGCTGAGAAACTGGTTCGCCTCTATTCTTGGCCAAGTGTAGACTTAAATCTACAGGTGTCTTAGCCGGAGGACTATCAAAAGCATTAAACCTTCTAAGTATGCTTTCGACATAATGGGATTGTGACAAGACAATTCCATCTGAAGTTCTAGAGATTTTAATCCCTAATATAACATCAGATAATCCCATATCCTTCATGTCAAAGTTCTTCTTCAACATGTTCTTAGTATTCATGATTAAATCATGACTACTACCCATAATCAACATATCATCCACATAAAGGTATACTACGACGTAATCATTTGTAGTACCTTTAATGTAGACACACTTGTCACATTCGTTAATCTTGAAACCGTTTGACTTCATAGCCGAGTCACATTTTTCATGCCATTGCTTAGGTGCTTGTTTTAGTCCATAAAGTGACTTAACAAGTTTACACACCTTTCGCTCTTGACCGGGTGCAACGTACCCCTCGGGTTGTTCCATATAGATCTCCTCTTCAAGCTCACCATTCAAGAAGGCAGTCTTAACGTCCATTTGATGTATCTCAAGGTTATGCAAAGCTGCAATAGCAATGAGAACACGAATGGACGTAATCCTCGTGACAGGAGAATATGTATCAAAGAAGTCATATCCCTCCTTTTGTCTAAACCCTTTAGCTACCAATCGGGCTTTATACTTGTCGATAGATCCATCTGCTTTATACTTCCTTTTAAGGATCCACTTGCATCCCAAAGATTTGCAACCCGGTGGGAGATCAACCAACTCCCAAGTGTGATTTTGCATGATGGAATCTATCTCGTTATTGATAGCTTCTTTCCAGAGAGGAGCTTTTGGACTAGACAATGCTTCTTGAATAGTTCGGGGTTCATTTTCTAACATATAAGTTAGAAAATCGGGACCAAAAGACTTAGCTACTTTTGTCTTTTTTTTGCGTCTTGGTTCCTCTTCATCATCACTTTGGGTAACCTTGCACTATCATAAGTCCGTTTACTCGAACTTTCTTCTTTCCGTTCTTTGTTCGGAAAGATATTCTCGAAAGATACAACATTCCTTGATTTCAATGATCATACCTTCATTTATATCGGAATTGCTGACTTGTGCACTAAGAAGCGATATGCACTACTATTATTAGCATATCCAATGAAAGCACAATCGATCGTTTTCGGACCAATTCTAACTTGTTTTAGCTTAGGTACTTCAACTTTAGCCAAACACCCCCACACTTTGAGGTATTTATATTACGGTTTACGTCCCTTCCATAACTCATATGGAGTTTCGTTTTTACCTTTGTGTGGTATCTTATTAAGAATGTAGTTTGCAGAAAATATGGCTCCCCCCACAAGTTTTGGGGTAAGCCAGAACTTAACAACATCGCATTCATCATCTCCTTAAGAGTACGATTTTTGCGTTCTGCAACACCATTTGATTGAGGTGAGTAAGGTGCAGTCGTTTGATGAATTATACCCGTTTCCGAGCAAAATTCCTCAAACGGAGCAACATACTCTCCGCCTCTATCACTTCGAATCATCTTAATTTTCAAATTAAGCTGATTTTCGACTTCATTCTTATAAGTCTTAAAAGCTACTAAAGCTTCATCTTTGCTTTTCAAAAGATAGACATAACAATATCTTGTGCAATCGTCTATAAACGTTATGAAGTACTTTTTCCCACCTCGAGTTTGCACAAGTTTTAAATCACACATCCGTATGAATTAACTCGAGTGGTTTGGTACTTCTCATTACCGAATGAAACGGTGCTTTGGCCAATTTTGCTTCAACACAAATTTCGTATTTGTCTTGTGAATCGGTTTTAAACGTAGGTATTAATTCCAGATTCACTAACCTTTTAATTGTGTTGAAGTTTATGTGTCCTAATCTATCATGCCATAAATTAGAACAATCCAACAAGTAAATAGAAGTAATAGTTTTATTCTTCGCCTCTTGGCGGAAAACAGACATTACAGACATTTTGAACAGGCCCTTATCAAGGTAACCTTTACATAAAAACTGACCATTCTTGGTCATTACAAACTTGTCGGACTCAAACACTAGTTTAAACCGGCCTTGCTAAGCAAAGGACCGGAAACCAAATTCTTGCGGATGTCCGGGACATGCAGCACATCCACAAGCGTAAGCTCCTTCCCGGAAGTCATCTTGAGCACCACTTTTCCAAGCCCAACGATGTTGGAAGTCGAAGAGTTCCCCATGAACAACTTCCTTCCATTAATCGGAGTGTAGGAGGAGAACATCTCCTTGTCGGCACAAATGTGATGAGTAGCCCGGTATCTATCCACCACTCCCTTGGGTTATCCACCATATTGGCTTCAAACACAACGGCGGAGAGATCGAGCTCTGACAAGTCTATTGGAACCAACTTGTCCTCCGTCACATTGGCTTGTTGGTTGCCACCTTGATTGCCCTTTTCGGGTGTCGGCAATCCTTCGCCATGTGGTTCGGTTTGCCACAGTTGTAGCAATTACCCTTGAACTTTTTGGCCTTTCCTTTTTCCTTCCCGGAGTGCTTGCGTTTCTTGCTAGTGCTCGATTATGCAAGATTAGCCTTAGCCTCCATTCCAGTCTTGCTGGATTTCACATCTGATTTTCGGTTGTCTTCTTCGATGCGAAGCCGAACAATCAGATCCTCAAGCCCCATCTCTTTGCGCTTGTGCTTGAGGTAGTTTTTGAAATCCTTCCACAATGGCGGTAATTTTTCGATAATTGCAGCCACTTGAAAGGATTCATTCAAAATCATCCCTTCAGACACTAAGTCGTGAAGGATGATTTGAATCTCCTGAACTTGGCTGATCACCGTCTTGGTGTCAACCATCTTGTACTCAGGAATTTGCCGATAATAAATTTCTTTGTCGGCATCTTCCGTCTTGTACTTCTTCTCAAGGACTCCCGTTTCTTGGGCGTCTTGAACGTCTTTATGAGGCGTTGTAGAGAGTGTCGCTAGCCCGTTCAAGCGTGGTTGCGACATATAAAATCGTTGTTATGCCAAAGCATCCTGGCGATTCTCCGGTTGTTGTCAACTTCGTCATCTCCAATGGCGCGAGGGGGTCGTCTTTGAAAAACGAGCCAACCCCAAAGTGGTGAGGTAGAACAACATCTTCATTTGCAACGTTTGAAGTCGGCACTTAGGAGAACTTGGGCGGCTTTTTCGCCGTGAGGTGGAGCAGTGACTGACCATAGGTGTGAAAGACATCGAATCGATGCCATCGTCTTCATGTAAACGAATTTTTGTCTTGCGATTGTTAGTAAAATATAATGGAAGGTTTCTGTATGTGAAGAAAATGGCTGGATATAGTGTATGGTTTAAGTCGAGGCCTGATTTAGAATCAGTCTCCGCAAGACGAAAATGCCCCGTATACTAGTGCTTACGGTTCCGGCGCTCGCCTCTAAGATACAACGACTTACAATTCCGGTTTAGCAGCACTTGCAAAAAAAATCGAAATACAGCGAACATGAAGTGTTTTTCGACTTTCAAGCTTTTCAAGGAGGAAATGGGACAAGATGCAAAATGCAATGCTCGGTTATTGTTATCTGATAATTTCGTGTCTTCTTTTCATCAGTAAGGACGTAAATAATATAGGCAATGAAGTGCCCGTACGAAAAATCGCATCTGTAGGCTCGAAAAGACACCTTTTGCATAGACAGTCGCATCTGTCCAGGAGAGCACGGGCTAGACGCACGGGCGTGCGCCAGCCCGTGCGCTGGTGCTCCAACCTTCGGCAGGGCGCACGACCCGGACGCACGGGCCGTGCGTGTGGGCGCAGATTCTCGGCAGGTAGCACGACCCGACCGCACGCGGTCCGTCCTACTGCCCGTGCGCGGGGCCGAAAGTTCCCAGTTGGAAATTATTTA
The DNA here is from genome assembly GCA_016081115.2 of Rehmannia glutinosa. NCBI lineage: Eukaryota > Viridiplantae > Streptophyta > Magnoliopsida > Lamiales > Orobanchaceae > Rehmannia > Rehmannia glutinosa. The sequence goes on from JABTTQ020000493.1 coordinate 133,224, forward strand.
ATTAATTACGAAAATTAATTAAATCATATTTAATTTATTACAAAAATTAATTAAATATTTAATTTTAAAGGTTTTTGGTCCAAAAAGAATAAGGGTCTTGAAGCCCAAGCCCAAGCCCAGGCCCACGGCCCACGACCCTCGACCCGAACCCGGGCCGGGCCGTGTGCTTTCAACCAAACCCACAAGCATGTAGGTCCTCACCCCTTTAAAAACTTGGGTGCCCCCAAGGGCCCAAACCCATATGTCCAACTTGGGATAAATAAAGTGTGCAACTTTGCCTTCTTTTTCCTATGTGGGATGGAGCATCTCTCCTCCCCCACATTTTCCATTTTCCATACCATTTATTTGTATTAAGTGGCTAACTTCTAGCATTAATTTCTCATTCACCCGGAATCGATTTTGAGAAATTCCAAATGCTATTCTCATCTACTCTCTTAGTAGAATTTTTACAAATAATTTAATTCTATTTTTCACTAATGGAAACCACTTAATTATTTGGTCAAAATCGGGTCAACACCCAATTTATCAAGAACCAAATTCCAACAAATTTTAGGTCCAATAAGGTTATTGTGTTGTATTCGGGCTTGAGCTTATCTTGTCGAGTTGTTATTTATCGGGACGACACGAACGATTTGTCACTCCTAAGTGTCATCATCAAGTATGAAATTAAAACGTTATCTATTTTTTTTAACTCTTTTATATTTAGTTATTGGCTTCTTTTTATTTTTTTGGCAAGAAAACAAATAATATTCATAATAGAATGTCTATGTTATTGTTAATATAAAAATACCACTGTATTTTTCTCCTATGAAGTAGTTTCTACTCTTTATTGAAAAATATGTAATTTTGTAACAATTTGTTATATATAATTTTTGTTCTCTCTATGTCTCTCTCTTTATATATTATATACATATATATGATTTGGTTCAAATGATACCACCCTCCGTCCCTCCCTAGGTGAGACAGTGTGGACTCATCTTACCCATTGATCTTAAAAAATGAAGGGATGTGATTAATTCAGTTTTTTTTAATTATTCCTAATTTTCGCTGATTTTAAGGGTAAGGTTGTAATTTTGTAATTCAAATTAGTGGTCCAGTGGTTTTCTGTATGTTTGACTTTTTGAAACCGTTTTTATGGGTTGAGATTGAAACTACCGGATTTAGTGGCGTAATTTAAGGAAACAGTTTTCTTTCCAAATATTTTTATTTTACAGTATAGTTAGGGTTCTTTTACTGCTTAATTAGCTATCAAATAATGCATATTTAGTTGTTTTGTTGGCACTGTTTTACGAAAACACGACATAATTGAATATAACGTCTTCGCATATTTAGTTATTCTACCTTTGCATAAATAAGTTCAAATAATGCATATTTAGTTATGAAAATGTGATGTTGCTTTTTGGAAATTATGAAAATTGGATGTTACATAATGTACTGCATATTTAGTTATTCAACACTGCATAGATAGTTTCTAGATAATGCATAGTTAGATAATTTTGTTGCATAGTTTATGACGTCTTGCATAGTTGGGTATATTGTACTACATATTAATTTTTTTGCGCTGCATAGATAGTTTTCATATAATGCATATTTAGTTGATTGTTGTTGCATATTTTCAAATATATCCTACAGATATATGCATCGTTTCATAAGTATCTGTGCATCGTTTCATAAGTATCTATATATCATTTCATAAGTATCTATGCATCGTCTGATTCGTAAAAATTACAGTTTTTTAAGAGTTTATGTTAATGATCAGTTTTGAGTTCTCCATCGATGTCTATACCATTGATGCTGTTGGATAGAGTTTTTCCACGACTGATGATTTGTCATCATGTTTCGAACTCACTATTCGTTCTTTCTCTATAATATTGCACCGATTTTTCTTGCTTTTTCTTTGTAATTTTCATGAATTGTAATTTTTGAGTTCTTCACAGTTTTTTTTATTTGCGTTAATAGAGGAAGTGTGTGTGTGTGAGAGAGAGAGAGAGAGTGTGAGAGAGAGAGAGAGATATTTGATTCCATTTTTGTAACTACTTTGTATGTTATTTTTACCCTACTACCTTTATGTTGATTAAATTAATGTTTTAATATATTTTTTATCCTTTAAATCATACCCATTGATTAATAGTGGGGGATGGTTGAGATTAGTCCATTGTGTCTCACCTGGAGATATGGTCTCACTTGATCCTCCCCACACACACACACACACACACACACATATATATATATATATATATATATATATATAGGAATAGGATCAAATGAGACCACATAATTAGAGTGAGACAGTGTGGACTAATCATAGCCACAAATCTCAAATTTTAGATGGTTGGGATTTTTCCAATTTAATAATTATTTTCGCTTTATTTTTAAGCTGAAAAGGGCAGGATAGTCATTACACAATCAACCCCCAATCTTGGTCCCCTGCAAATGCTCATACGTTAATCCCCTGTACCGGAAAACCCCTGCTTCAATCAACCCATCCGTCACCGCTGCCGCCTGCGCATCAGAAGACGGCCGGAACTCGTACGACTCGTTCACCAGTCGTGGGTCCCACCCGGCCTCCCGCACGTGCTCGCTGTTGGCGTGCGTGTAGAACCCCGCATTGATGGCAGAGCTGCTGCCCAGAACGCGGCCGCGGTGGTTGAAGACGCTGCCGATGGAGACGAAGGCTGCGCAGAGGGGTGATTTTGATTCTAAAAAAAATAGTATTCAATTAATTAAATTCAGACCTCTCTGGCGACATTAGTTACCAAGATAAATAATGAAGATGATGACACTGTAAAATTGCGGATCCTTGTTCCTTCAAGGGTTATTGGTTGCATCATTGGGAAAAGTGGTTCTATCATCAATGAAATCCGTAAAAGAACTAAAGCTGATATACGAATTCCCAAAGGCGAGAAGCTTTAAGTGTCTTTGATGAAAGTGATGAACTTGTTGAGGTGTCCGCAATTTGATTCGGGTTTTTTTTTAATTTATTTATTTTCTCTTTCTGTCTTTGATATTGATTGGTGATTTATGTGTTGGGATTTTCTTGATTTCAATGTTTGGTGCAGTTTGATTTGGGATTTTGTTGTCCTTGTGGAGAGCCGGCGCGGGGGTTCTGCTGATGCAGAAATTTGTGATCGGTTCGCTTTTGGAGTTGATATAGAGGCACAGAGTGTCGGTTGGTTTTGGCTTTGGCGAAGAATCCGATGGTGGATAACTTTGATTTGAGCTCGATCCGAATGGTGTTGTCAGGGGCGACGCTCCTGGGGAAGGAACTCGAAGCGGCGCTACTCAGCCGTGTGCCGCAGGCGGTGTTTGGACTAATCCTGGGTTTTTCGATGTGTACTTAGATGTATTTTACTATGTAATTAGTTAATATTTGATGTATGTATTTATATGTATTTTGATGCTTATTTAGGAGATTTCGTTGTATACTTAGATATTTTTCGATGTATACTTAGATGTGTTTTGTTGTATAAATAGTTAAATTTTGATGTATATATTTATGTTGCTGTATACTTATGTTTTTTTGTTGTATATTTATATGTGATTTGTTGTATATTTATATGTGTTTTGTTGTATACTTATATTTTTGTTTGACAATTGTAATATGCGGTGAAATTATGTTAAACATACAACAAAATAGTGTTAAGTATACATCAAATATATCTTAAATATAAATCACTAATGAGCGTGATTTTCTCTCTCTCTCTAATTGATTTACTTAATCCACGGTCCCCACATATTGTTGTGTTGACCATTTTAATATGCAAAGATAAAATAATGTTAAACATACAAACAAAATAGTGTTAAGTGTACATCAAATATATGCTAAATATACAGCACAATAATGAGCGTGATTTTTTCTCTCTCTATAATTGATTTACTTAATCCACGGTCCCCACATGTTAATGAGCGTGATTCTCTCTCTCTATATATAACTGATTCCTTGATTCACGGTCCCCACATATTTTTGTTTGACCATTTTAATATGCAGTAAAATTATGCTAAACATACAGTAAAATAGTGTTAAGTTATACACCAAATATATGATAAGTGTACAACATACTGCATGGCAGAGCACATGCGCGATTTTCTCTCTCCGGCGCGATTTTCTCGGTATTTTCTATCTCCCCACGTGATTTTCTCTCTTCTAATAACTGATTCCATATTTGGATGGTCCCCCACTTGGTTAATTTGACAATTATACCCTTATTTTGCATTAATTAAATATTTAATGTAATTTTAACCCCTATTTATCTTAGCCATTGATGTAGATAATGGAGGGTTGAGATGAGTCCACACTGTCTCACTATAATATATGGTCTCATTTTAACCTCCCCCTATATATATATATATATATATAGATAATTTTCTTAATGAAATTTTTACTTCTTAAGCCCACCCTACTACTAATTACTGGATCCGCCATTGCATTCAATATTAGTTCAATAATTGGTACTCCAATATATATATATATAATGAATGTCTCTAGTATCATAAAAGTTTCCCGCTCATTTCTCAATACTATAAAAAGTAAATAATACATGTACACTAAAAAAGGCTGATTACTATTAAAATAGCAGTTATTGGTAGTCAACTTTTAAGGTCCCTTAATTAGAATAATATAAAAATTAGTTTTTCAAATTTGAGTGTCTACAACATCAATTATTATAGTTGTATTTTTCTTTTTTTTTTTAAAAAAATATTAACTTTCTTATTTTTTATCTGTTTGTGACGTACAATATATCAAATTGATCATTATTTCATAACATTTAGTTTGACACCCAGTTTTATATATAAAATAAAAAATAAACATAATAAATAAAAAATATAGGATATGTTTAATCAAAATCTTATTTCGTTATGGGCCTTCAAAATCATCCCTAGGCTATTAGACATCAACTAGTGTTTTACATGTGCGATGCATGAGTGTATATTTGTGAGACCTCCATTTTGTACTGTGACGTGTGCATTTTCCTAATAATTCTACGAATTATATCTCCTGAATTATATTAACTTTGATATAGCATCAAACAATAGACATGAAATATTATTTAATTTTTTTATTGATGAAGTCAAAAAAGAAAGAAGTATCATACTTCATAATTATAAATAACACGCTCAAGGCTATGTATTTGTGTTCCATCATCGAAAATTGATTTTTTATAGAACCGCACAGGCGCACCTACATCATCCATTTCATTTTAGTCATGTATAGATTTTTAATAAGTGTGAAAATTGGTGTCACGTATTTTTTCAAGGTTATAGTAGTAAATTTGGATGAAAATTTATTTTCCAAAGTTGTTTGTATGTGTAAATTGGTGGCAAAACTTTTTGTAAAAGCTCATTATAAATAAAAATAAAAGGTTAACACGTGTATATAAGATAATAGAAGAACTAAGTATAATGATTAATGAAATAGTAGTCAACAAAACATAGTTTTTGACAACATTATTTTTTTCATTCGATTTATTTTTTGGAGATATTTCTCATTTTTGCCGATTTTACCATGTATTTTATTTATTCCTGTTATTAAGTCAATTTTTATTTTGTTTTTGAAAATTTAGTTGTTGAGATTTGTATTGTACTATTTAGATTTTCTATTTATTATTTTCTATTCGAGTTCTCATATTTAGTATTTTTCAGGGTAGACGATGCACGAATTGTATTTGTACAAAAATAACTTTTAGTGATTACAAATTTTTCAGAATTTCAATAAATAATTAAAATAAAATTTAATTAATGCGATTATAAATCATACAGTTAAATAATATAAGAGTAAATTATTATATTAAAAATCCTCTTTAAGGACAATAAATTTTGTGAATGTGAATTGTATCTGTTTACTGGTGTTGTAAAAATCGGCCTAGGCGGCCGCCTAGGCGCCCCTAGGCCGATCCGATTTTCCCAAAATCGGCCAAAAAAAAAATCGACCTCGGCGCCCACCAGGCGGGCTAAGCGGCCAAAAATTTTGGCAAAAATCGGCCTAGCGGTCTAGTCGGAATAAATCAGCCAAAATTCGGCAAAATTCGCCAAAATTAAATAAAAATGAAAAAAATTTGAAAAAAATTTGAAACTTAGTGTTTCTAGGCGCCCGACTAGCGCTAGCGATATCTTCAACCTTGCTATTTACTAAACATGTTTATCTATAGAAAGTAAAAATTTGAAAAAATACAATTTCCTAATGCTAAATATTAATGTATTATATTCTCAATACAATCAACAATAAAGTCATTTCAAATTCCAACATTTTTAGCGTTTAAAAAGTTAAACAATTGTTAGAAATTATTAAAGGAATTAAACAAAAATTGTCACGCCCCAAACGTGACGCGACAACGATTAATCACTTAAATGTAAATAAATCAACAATCTAAACCAAAGATACGAAACTCCAAGTGAAATAGAGTCTAATGCAAATGAATTAAAATAATCACGAGTACAAATTACAATCTTAAAGTCTGGCGGTATCCGAATACAACCCAAAAGATTATCCGAATTAACTTACAAACCCAAACGAAAATAAAATGAAGGAGTCCAACAACAAATAAAAGTAAAAGGAAATGTCGCTCCATATCACGGATAGGGATTCAATCTGCAGTAGGTTCGATGTCTTTCGAACTCTTCATCTAAAGGTTAGAAAAAAAGGAGGGAATGAGGAAATCTCAGTGGATGGGGTGATCGTGGTGTGCAAGTGTGGCGATATAAATAGTTAATGCGAGAAATTTAGTTGTATGAAAACGCGTGAGAGATGATGCATGATTTCACACACATCCACAAGCGTCGTGATAAATATATTAAGTAACATACTTATATAGTTTAAGAAAATAGTTCGTGGTCACGCAGCACTATGGTTCAAGCAGACAGAGGATTGCATATGGATTTGTAACGCCAATCCTATGCAAGACAAGTAGCGGATTGCACGGATTTGTAGCGCCAACCTATGCAATACAAGTAAGCGTTTGCACGGATTTGTAGCGCCAACCAAACGGGAACCGATTAACTCCTGGAATCGTGTGGATCGATAACAACGATTCCTTCGTTCTTCCTTGTAACTCCCGAGCAAGATGGTCCAAGACTGTCACCTTATCGCTCCGTAGCAAAGACAAAATCCACAAAGTGGAGCTAGCAGTGCTCGGATTTGTCATAATCATGATTATACCAAGTACTACGACCCGCTTCCCTTGGACAAACTCCGTCCCTCGATTGCGGGATTAGGACGATGGGGGCGGAGAGTGGAATAGCAGCCGAGCTGCCGGTTCCATCCCCCGACGTATCCATTCCGATTGTGAGCTCGACACACCAAGTTGACTCAGCAGAAATTAAATACACGTTCGTAGTCAACTAGCAATGAAAGTATATTGATTCGGGAAGCAGTTCATGAAAAATTTTGAAAATCGCGAGTGGTAATTATGGCGTTGGTGGAGTTATTTGGATGAAGATGATTATCGGTAGGATAAGCAATCTTTGGTATCTTGAAAATTAGGTGGAACATAAGTCCCGTTATAGATTCGAAATCGCAAAGACGAGGAAGTTGCCCGCGATCGCGACATTCGGTCAAGGCGGTCCGAAGGGTCAAGGGTTTTTGAGAAAATAAAACATTTTAATTAAGAATTGAAGTCAGAGGTTCTAGGGCTGTTTTAGTAAAGGAAAATAATTTGAGTTAGGTCCTTATAAAAATAAAATTTTCAATTAGCCCCGCTTTGTAAAAACCAATACTTTTGGGGTGAAAAGTTAAATAAATAAATGTCCCGACCTTGAAAAATTATGAGGTAAGTTCCTAAATTCTCTAAATTGTTCAGAGATTCAGGTTTTTAAAGTTTTGAGGTCGAGTTTTTATAAAATTCTCACATTGGCCCCAAATTTGTTAAAATTGTCGTTTCGGGCCCTAAGTTTAAAATAATCGGAACTCACAAACCGGAAGGGATTTTAATGTGATTCCAGTTGGAAAATGTCACTAATTTTAGTGGAATATTGGGACAAAAACAGTTTTAAAACGTCATAAGTATAGGTCCCTTAACGTTTGAAAATCTCATTTTTGTCTCATTTTGAAATAATTGCCTTTAAGGCTTTTTAGGGTCCAATTGTTATGAAATTTGAACCTTGGGTCCAAAATATAATTATGTTATAGGTAAATTAGTATTTCCAGGTACATGGGCTGTATAAGTCCTGGAAATTTCATTTGGGTCCTCAAGTTTAATCTTTTACAATTTGGTCCCTCAAGTTTTATAAAATCACTTTCCAAGCTCTAAACACTTGGATTTTTGGAATACACTTAAAATATGTTATTTCCAGTCCCTTAAGAGTTAAAATTTCAAATTTTAAAATTAGGGTCTGGTACAGTTTCAAAATTTGCAAAATAGCCCTTAAACTTCTAAAATTTTACAATCTAGTCCTTGGGCTTTTAAGGGTTGATTTTATTTATCTAAAAACTCTTAAGACTTTATTAAAATGTCAAAATATAATTTTTGAACCTGAGTTCAGTCCCAAAAGTCGAAAATTACAGAGGGGTCCCTTAAGTTTTATTTTCTTGCAATTAAGTCCACCAACTTTCCATTTTTTGCATTTTAAGTCCAAAATCGAATTTTAATCAATTATGCTCGACTTTTCCAGGTTATATGTCATACAAACATATATTTCAAGAGTCATAAACATATATATCCATCTCATACAAGAATTTATCAAATATGACAAGAAAGTGTACATGTATGTCCTAATTTTCGGTAAATCGCATTTTGAGCAACACTTGAGAAATTTTCCAACTTGATACAAGAAAATAGCATGCAATACATAATATATATCTCAAATGCTCAATAACAAAATACTACATGCATTTTTATGAATTAAAACACCTAGAAGTTGAAAGGATTTTTCCACCCACCTTAAAGTGCGGTTTGTTGGGAAAAATGAAATAAATCTCTCTCGATGAAGGAGTGACTTAGGTCAGCCCCTAAGTCAAGAAATATCAAAAAATATAGGAGTTAGAAGAATGTGGTTAAAATTTAAGGGGAGAGGAAGATAGTGAGAAAATTGGAATTACTACACTTACCTTGTGTAGTGAATAAATTGTGACTAGTAATGGCTTCCAAGTGCAAGATTTTGGTCACCCTTAATGTTAACCTCCAAAGTCAGCCCCTAAAACTCCAAAAATGAAAATGGAGTGTCAAAGTTTGGAAAATAAAAAGAGAAGAAGAAAAGGTACCAAAAATTCCATTTCTTACCTTATAGTCCAACTTCTTCACAATTTTCTTCAAGATGACAAGTCTCTTAACAACTTCAAGGTCTTCTAGGTATACTTCAAAATCAAAAATCAAACTTAAATTAGAAGGTGAAAGAGATGAGTTAAGTGATATCAAAATGGATTGAAAAAGACATTTTCCTTACCTTAGTAGTGATGGTTCGAATTTTATGATTTGAGTAGAAAGAATGTTTGTTTTTGTTTAGTTGTTTGAAGAAAGAAGTGTTTGATGATATGAAGAAGATGTTCTTGAAGTTGTGAAGGATGTTTGAAGATTTGAAGGAATTGTGTTTGAAGATTTGAATATATGAAGATATGTTATTTGAAGGTTTGAAGATGTGAAGGAATGGTGTTTGAAGATTTGAAGATATGGTGTTTGAAGATTTGAAGATATGAAAATATGTTGTTTGAAGGTTTGAAGATGTGAAGGAATGGTGTTTGAAGATTTGAAGATATGGTGTTTGAAGATTTGAAGATGTGAAGGAATGGTGTTTGAAGATTTGAAGATATGAAGAAGTGTTCTTGAAGATATGAAGGAGTGGATGAAGATATACTTAGAGAGATGTTGGAGATTTTAGAGACAAGTTGGAGAAAATGCTTGAATTATGAATGTGTTGGATGAAAATGATATTTTGATCAAATGTTTTTGATCCTCAATGTGTTATGGATGAAAATTGAGGTGGAGAGGGGAGGAGACAAATTTTTGGTCAAATTCTATGTCTTCCAACTTGTCTCAAAGCACATGGGACAAAGGCATTGGTCAAAGTGTGGTCTTGCATGGGAGGATGAAATTGAAGGGATTGAGGAGGATGTTGGCATGGAATGTTGGGAAGCATCCAACATGTTGGGTAAGTTTATAATAAAGAATTGGTGTATAAGATATGTGTATAAGATTTGAATTAATGGTGTAAAAATACACAAGATGAATACACAAGGTGTACATGTACAAGAGTTGGGAGATATATCTACACCAAATATACATCATGACCGTCCACCTAAGGGTATTTGTGGTATTTCCATATATTTTCTTTTTGTCCCAAATTGGTGATAAAAGATGAATAATATCAATCTTCAAATAATTAGTGATCTCCTTGATCACTTATAAGTCTCATGATCATTTAATCTAAATCGAATTCTTAATTCTATAAGGTATAAATCTCTAAAATAAATAGTCTCCAAAAATTCTAAGGTGACTAATGAGTACACAAATATTAATAATGATGATCGATCGAGTGATCATAATTGCGAAATAAAATTAATAAATGATTATGATCACAAGAAGTAAATAAGGAAATTAAGGTAAAATGTAATTATCATTAATATTTACCCGTCAAAGTGACGTAGTAGAATTGTCAAAAGTACAAAGACGATACGTGATATAAGTACATGTTCGAATAAAAATCGAAGGCTTCACAAAAATCTTGTTTCATATTTAGCAACATTATTTTAGGGAAAAATAAAAAGTATTCTATTTTTATATATGTACATATATCATAAAAATATCAAACAAACAACTTCATATCAAATAATATGTATAACTTTAAAAGTTGAATATCAAAATACACTGAATTAAAAAATCTATTAATATGAAAAGTATGGTGATAAATATAAGAAGTTGTTTTCTCATAATTTTATATTAAATAAAATTTTTGTTTCTTCTTACATGAATATATATTATAACGCTATGTATGGATACATATAATATTTATATATATATATATATAAATAATATTTGGATACATATTTTGAGATATTTTCTTCAATTAAAATAAACATTTTTTTGATTGAATTTAATCAAATTAAATACAATTCTATATAATCTATATATATATATATAATAGCGTAAGTCCGAAAAACAAAAAAATTCCAGTTCTTTTTACTTCTTATATTAGGAAAATATCAGTAAATGGTATTCCTACATTATATATGTATATAAATTAGGAAAATATTATAAATAGTATTAAATTAGGAAAATGTTATAAATGGTATTCCTATTTTATTTTATATATGTATAAAAATTAGGAGTCGGAACAAAAAATTTCCCGCTCTTTTTATTTCTTATATTTGGTAATATTTTAATTTAGGAAAATATTGTAAATGGTATTCCTACTTTATATGTATATAAATTAGGAAAATATTATATATTGTATTCCTATTTTATATGTATAAATATTAGGAAAATGTTATAAATGATATTCCTACTTTATACCAACAAATGTGGTCTGTACTATCAATTCTATCTATATATATTATTCATATTTTAAAATTATATAGTCTTTGACTATTAATTAATCAATCTATATATATATATATATAATAAGAGCCGCTTTCCGGAAATAGTATGAGAAGTTTTTCCGCTCATTTGTTATGCTATAAATAGTAGATCGTGAGAAATATTTGGTATTCCATTATTTTTGGTAGTCAACTTTCTTTAAATAATCACTTTTTAAAATGATATAAAAAAATAAAATTATGTAAAATTAATTTTCCAAATATGTGTGTACCTCATTAATTATTGTATTTATCGTTTTCTTTTTTAACAAAAGAATTTAATAAATTTTTTATTTTGATCCATTTTTTGATGAATAATATATCAAATTAATCATTTTCTTACAATCTTCAGTTGGACACTCATATTGCATATATAAAACAAAAATATAATTAATAAAGAAATATAAGAAATATTTACTCATTATTTATTAAGCTTTAAAAAATTATGCATTCGGGCTATTATACATCAATTTGTATATTCAAATATTTGCTTATTTATGATATTTATATAGTTTTTATTTGGACTTAGCATATTTTTTAATATATATATTTATATTTAAATTGATTAAGTTCAATTAAAAATACTTATTTTGATTGAGAAAATATCTCAAAATATATATCCGAATTTCATATATCACATATATATATATATCCATACACAATATTATATACATTTATGTAAGAAGAAAATTAAGATTTATTTAATATGACATTATATTGATAATAGTATTTTATATGTAGAAAGTTATTTTCTTATATATTAATGTATTTTTATTTTAATAGAAATTATGTTTTCTATTTATCACCAAATTTTGATATTCAAGTTTGAAATTTGTACATTTAGAATTAGATATGAATTTGTCTATTTGATAATTTTTATGGTATGTGTGTATATATAAAAATAAAATAGTTTCCTTTTGCAATATTTAATCCCTTAAAATTATGTTGCTAAATATAAAATATGTTTTTTGTTTTTTAATAATTTCGATAATTTAGCTTTCTAAAACCCCGAAAAATATTAAAATTTGAAATAATTTTACTATTAATTGTATTGAAAATACAATTTATTAAATATTCAGCATTTGGGTAGTAAAAAACATCAATATTGGGTAGTTAAATCTTTTTCCAAACTTTTAATTTCTTATAGGTAAACATGTTCTATAAATTGATATAATCTATATTCACACAACCAAATATTTCGTATTTAAACAACCTTTTTTTATAATTTATAATAATTTATTTTTTTATTATTTAATCGTATGATTTATATTCAAAATAATTATTTTATATTCTAAATATTTTTTTTAAAATTTTAAATCTTTTGTTGTCACTATTTTTTTAAAACATAGATAACATAAATTTATATTTTGTAAAATAAAAAATGAGAATATGTAAAAATTTAAAGATTCTTGGGCTTAAATTTTTGACATAAACAATATTTTTCATCATAAATGAATTTTTCATGCAATTTTGAGGTCCCAAGCAAAATCTTACGCAAAAATAATATTTTTATGTTTTCTGGCAATTTAAATGGTATCGTTCACGCGTCGGGCGATAAATTTTGGGAAAATAAAATATTTTCATAAACAATTTTTTCATCAGAAATTGATTCTTCATGCAATTTTGAGGTCCCACGCAAAAATAATATTTTTTTTATATATTTTTTTCTCGAATAAAATAAATTTAATATTAATAAAAGATAAATATAATATACATATTAAAAAAATGAGGATGGAACGGAAAATTCTCATTTAAGTTCCATTCTCTTCGGTTATCAACGGGGATTGTTCGAGAATGTTGTCATCCTTAAATGTAGGACATATAATTTCATAGAATTATTAGAAAAAATGTACCTATAACATTATAAAACAGATGCCTCACATATATATATATACCCGTGCATCGCACGGGTAAAAAACTAGTTAAAATTATAAATAGCATTATCATTATTATTACTATGATTACTACGATTTTATACATCATTTCTATTCATATATATTATTCTTTGTTTCAATGGTGGACATTTCTTTTTTGTATACTATAATATTAATTAAGTTTTAAATACTAATTGACTATTCAAACTTTTCTAAATTGTTCAATAATAGTTAAGATAGAAGAATTGTTCAAGGAATATTTATAGGAATATTTTATGTATCTTTTACCATTGAAGTATCTCTTACCATTGAATTAATAATTGGTTTTATGTTGAGATAAGTTTTGGAAGCTTATTATTTATGCTAAATCTTCTTATATTTATACCACTTAAATTGTTTTAGAGAGACACTTTGATATTGTTGATCCTAAATTGAAGCATAACCACCAAATATGGCTTCATCTTCACGTTCCCCTTATTACCGTCTTCATCAAATGTCCCGCCAACATCGACAAAAGATTGAACTTGGATTCTACACTAAACAAGAGTTTTTATATAAACTATATATATTGTAGATCTTTACGGATGTTATTTGGTGAGTTTAATAAAAAACATTTGTTTCTTTTTTGATTATTCTGATAGTTTTGTTGTAATTTTTTAAGTTGTGTTTTGAATTATGATTTGTTTATTTTTGTTATTCCTAATACTAATTCTTTGATTGTGTGAAACTAATTTCAAATTAAACACGTCGATCACTTCCTGAATTTCTTCTTTTTGTGTCCAATAATTTATAAAAGTCAGAGGCTTTTTACGTATTTTTTTAGTACGACTTTTTACGTAATTTAGTTAGTGATGACAAACAAAATTCTTCAGAATTGAAAAATAGTTAAATAAGTACTCAATGATAAAGCGATGCTTACCTTGTCGGATGCCCATGAGTAGAGTTTGTCAATTCCGCCCGCCCGATGGGTCGGCCGAACCAGCCGGTTTTCTCTGGTCGGGCTCTATTTTTTCAAGACTGAAAAAAAGCCAGGCCTCAAAAGCCCGGCCGTAAGCAAATTTTAAAGCCCGACTTTTTCGGTCTGATTTTCATTTTTAGTAAAATTTGGATTTCCCATTTTTGTGGCCGAAGTCTTTGTTTGGCCCTACAGGCTGTCCGATTTTTTGAAAAGCCCGGTGGGCTCGGGCGGCCAGTCTTTTTTGACTCTACATATGAGGATGATAATTTAAATTAAATATCGGCTTGGTGATTAGTTTTATAATTTTGATTTTTTCCTATTATTTTTGTAAGGAATTTATTAGAATATCTTATTATATTGTTCCATTAGAAATTCATTACAAAGCTTAACTAAATATGTTGTTATGTCATTATCTCTTCAAATTGTAATTAAATTAATTTTTTTTTGTCAACATCTTCCATCCAAATTCCCGTCATCTTTATGGTTTTACACTATTAAATTGTGATATGCATAATGTGAGCGGACACACTTGGACGGTCAAAATGATCAACCCCTATGGTGAGTTCTTTTTACGGATGGATGGAGCAAATTCGTCCATGATAACACAATTTCAGATGGTGAAATGTTGGTTTTCTCTTATCGTGCCAAACACATTTTTGGTGTATCAATATTTTCTAATGATGATGCATGTGAGAGAATCGATGCGTACCCGACTATAAATAATTTTATTTTTATTTACTTTATATAAATATTTTATTATTAAAATAAAGTAATAAATATCAGCTCATGTTAATAGATAGTTTCAGTATAAATCAGTAAAACAAAATAATAATAATAATCGTGAATAATAATAAAAATAATGATACATGTGAATAATAAAAAAGTAATAATACACGTGCAACGCACGTGCGGGATTACTAGTTATGAAGAAATGAGATAAGCTCAAATATAAACTATACATATTTATAGATAGTCAAAATACATGAATATGCAAATGATATCCAGTAGCTCAAATGCATAATTTTTAAAGCCATTATAAAATAATGAGTAAATGTATCATATATTTTCTTTATTTATTATGTTTATTTTTTTTCCCTATATGCAATATAGGTGTCAAACTGAAAAGTATAAAAAGATGATTAATTGGATATATTATATGTCAAAAACGGATGTAAAATGAAAACAATTATTAAAGTTTAAAATAAAAATAAAAAGATAAATATAATAATTAATGCAATACACACACAGATTTGGAAAACTTATATAACTCTATCTTTTATATAACTTTAAAAAATGATTTATTTAAAGAAAGTTGACCACCATATATAATAAAATCTCATTTTATTATTTAAATCCAAAAAATAAAAATAAAAATTATTTTTAGAAAGTGAAAAAGGGCGGGAAAAGTAAGAGTAACTATTCTAAGAATAGTCTCTTATTATATATATATATATATATATATATATATATATATATATATATATATATATATAGGGAGAGGGTTATATGAGACCACCTCATAGGGTAAGTCCATAGGGACCAATCCTAGCCACATATCAAGATTTTTCAATGGTTGTGATTTTAGAGCTAAAAATTGATTAAATGTTGGTAATTAGAGAAAGGGGTAGATTAGTCATCCTACAAAATTACCCAATATTCATGGGATTCTGTTCACATTATGATCACACAATCTATGCAAATCTCACATCAAATTCAACGTGAACAAATCTCATCTTCCGTCTTCTTCAACGCACTCTTTTTGTGAGAAATCATTCATCATTCTTCTTCAACGCACTATTGTGTGAAAAATGTTGCATACAATTTGTCATAGTTGCTAGAGCTTGACTTGATTCAAGTTTGCTTATGAAGATGTAATTTGTTGCTTGTTTAGATGTGTCATGGTGCTTTTATATACCATTAACTAAATAAGCAAGTCATAAGCAACAAATCCATACTACATAAGCAACAATCCGATACTACATAAGCAACAAATATACACTACATATGCACCAGGAATACATTAACTACATAAACAAGTCATAGCAACAAACTCATACTACATATGTGAAACCCCACATTTAGAAGACGATGTAAATACCAAAATGATAAATATTTGAGTTTCAATTATCTTTATATAATTGATTTTGGAGACATTTTATGAATTTTTAATTTAGTTGTTTTAATTGATTAATCGTTACTTGGATTAACATAGTTTATTTGAATTTAAGTTTATTACAATTGAGATTAAAAATAATTGTTGAAGTCTTGGAATTAGATAGTAAGGTTAATTAGTACTTTTAGTGGGTTTTTAAAAATTAGAACTATATTGTCGAGACCTATATTAGCTATTTTGTTAAATTATTTTCCTTAACCAATTTCTAAGCTCAATTATTGAATAAGATTTAGGCTCAACAACCAATTTATTTAACCTAGGTACTAGTAACTCTTGACCCATTTTCCGTTTAAAAATCCAACATCCGATTCCCAGACCCATTATCCATTTGCCAACACATCTATTTTTTTTTAATTAACTCTAACTTGCCTTACACACGTGTACACAATTAATAAACTCCAGCACAACCATTTTTCTTTCCTTATTTCGGCTAACCAAGAGGAGGTTGAGAAAAAGGGGGTGATTAACACTGAGAGCGAGAGAGAGAGAGATCAAGTTTTTCATTTTAATTTTCTTCCAACACATTAATTTCCATACACACCACAATAGCAACTCAGCCAGCAATTAGCTACAATTTGGGATTTAAATTGCTGATCAAGGACCGTGAAAGAGAAACTCCTAATTGAAGGTGGGTAAGAATTTATTTTAGAAAAGTTGGAAACAAAACCAATTAAACTTAATTTTGTTTTACTTGCATAAGCATCAATCGGTACGTTTCATTCTTTTCTAAGTAGAAGTTATTCTGGGGACTGTAATTTTCAACTTATGGACGGACTGATAAAACAAACTTGAATCAAAACTCCCAAGAGTTTCAGGGTCACTTTCTGCCAAGGACCACTTAAGGAAGTTGAAACCTTGTTGATAATTGGTAGGTTAATTAGTAACTTTCTAATTAATAAGGGCAGACCTTATAATTGGGAGATTGAATCCTTAATGAAAGAGCTTGAGGACTAATTTGTTACACATTAATTTAACTACCCATAATTTAGGATATAATATAATGTGTATTAAAAGCCTTAAAGGTTTTAAATACAAATATTAGATTCAATAATCTTCGATAAAGTATAAAATTGGTTATTGAAAGATTGTTTTTTTTCACCTTTCTATTTAATACCTGAATTCTTTTAATTAAATTGAATTGATTTGGTTAAGGTAAAAACAGTATTAACGAGCATAGAGGTTTTTATAATCTAGACTCAAAGTTTTGATAATTATAAAGCCCTTGTATTAAAACTTATCAAGATTTAATAAAATAAGAATTGATTTCGTGTTAATTACTTGGACTGTATATCTAATTCATTAATGATATTAGTTTACTTTCCAATATGTAATCTGTTAATATATATATATATATATACATTAATTTTGAATTGTAGTTAATGGCTATTTATTTTTAATTCTTTTTGGTATTGAATCAATAAGGGACTGATGTAATTTGCTAAGAGATGGGTATATGTTTTCTAGGCCAAAGATCTATATTGTTAAGTTTAGTGTTGGAACTGAACCATATGTTAGGATTGAGCTGACAAGACTTTGAAAATTTGAAGATTAAAAAGATACAAGACTAATAAAGTCTTAATGTTATTAAGAATATCAACTTTAATAACACATCACTTTTTAAATATTTAAAATAAAAAAATTGATTTGAGGATCATAATTGTTAATATCAATATCCATTAATTATCCCAAACTTCAGAGAAACCGAGGTCAACGCCTAATCAAAAGGTAATAAAGTGCAGGAGACGGTCGAACTCAACAACTAGGACGTGTATTCTAAACATCATTACGGTGATCACCGAATCAAAGGTGGGCATAATTTTTCTTCTTAAAGAAAATTAGGTTTGCTTGTACTTTTATAAATTTCATGACATTAAATGTTTCATGAACTTCACGACATTGCAATTTCATGATATACACCATTTTCACAAAGTTCACCAAGATAATTTAGTTTATTAGAGGAAACATATATTATGTCACACATGGTTTCAAATTGCATTTTTGTTTGCATTTTAACTTGTAACTGCTTGACTCGGCCTTTGAGCAACTAAATGTCATTTTGATGAATATTGATTGTTTGGGTCTATTGCGGTGTGGGTAGGTTAACGGATGGATCGAACGGGTTTGCTGTGATCCTTGTTTGACTACCCATATACCTAATCCCATTTTCGGGTCGGGCCGGAGACGGCGACATAACTTGAGTCGTAGAACGGTATATTAATGAATATGACGATCTCTGGGCAAAAGCCCAGGCCAAAGAGACGTCGAGCCTAGTGGGAGGGATAAGGTGACAGGGCTTTGGCCAAATATTATTGGAAGCAACAAGGAGAACGGACAGGTCGTGTCCGATCAACACCGATCCTACGTTTCTTATTTCGGTGATTTAACTAATTGATTAACTGTTTATACTTTGTTTTTAAAATGAGATATCCACTATTTATTTTAAAAATTGGGATATCTATTGACCGTTTGAAAAGTAAAAATATTTACCATACTTGACTAACTGTTGTCCAATGTGCATTGTATCACTGATAGAATTAAACATTAATATCTCAATATTGAATTGCAATATGTTCTTGATCATCACGGCAAATAATTCTTATGTACATCATTATCATGCATACATAAATAAGTTTAGACACACTAAGTATTTTTCTAAAAGAAACACTTCATCATTCATTAAACAAACATTGCATTCCTCTACCCCAACCCATTGAGCTCGTTTAGCTCACCCCCACAATTTTCCTAAAACTTTTCAGATATCGAATATTTTGAGATCGATGAGGCTGGCATCAGGCTTCCAGATCAGGATTGACCGAACCTAGCAGTTTTCTATTGATAGGCTTATTTGTCAGCGCTTGAACAATATAACTATTTTATCTTGTAATAGTTAGGTGAGTTACAACTCTACTATAATTGTATGTCATTATATATAGACTTCCGCTGTATTTATGATTTTTAGTTGTTCGTATTAGACAATAGCTCTTGATGAGCCTAAGTTTGAATATTTGGGTTGTACCCTATTAGATGCTATTCTATTTTATTGGGTTTGTAAATTGGGGCGTGACAGTTATGGTATCAGAGCTTGGGTGTAAAAGGATCTACACCCGAGCTGACCCAGGATATGATCTTCGGTTTGTAGTTGGGGTACTACGATTGTGAGACCTTAGGAATTGAGTTTGAGTGATGAATTTGGGTTTTATGTTGTGGAAGTCTGAGGAGTAGATACTCGCAATCTTAGTGTGTGATTGGTTAGTACGAGTATTGTTTATCTTTGGGAGTATTGAGCATGAAAAGTACATCTTCTATACTAAAGAATATATGATTTTACATATTTGATCTTAATAGTACCACTTCGTTGAGCTCTAGATCATCTTTAAGAGGGTGACACCATACCACTGTTTGGAGATCAATAGAAACTTATACAGAAACTAAGGTTATAGTGTCATGTAACAAGCCCGTAAGACAGACTATAGATACTTATTAGCCAACTGAATTTGATTCAACTCCATTCAAATTGCTTCATAAACTTTTATTTTCGTTTCCAACTGAATTTGATTCAACCCCATTCAAATCGCTTTGTAAACTTTCGTTCTTAATCAGGTTTTGTCTATTCAACATGTTTTGTATTTGGCGTTCATTCGAAATAGAACTATCAAATCTGAAACCTTGATCATCTTCGTATCATAGCTTGTTTTGTACTTCACTAGCTAAATGATCATTTGAGATATTTCATTTAAGCTGCTTTGCAAACTTTTATTTTTGTCCAGAGTTTGTATGTTCTGCATGTTCTGTGCCTAGCTTTCATTCGTGACAGAACTATTTATAATGAAACCTGAATCATCTTCAGATTGTAACTTATTTCATTTCTTTAATGGCTAAGTGGTTCATTTCTGATCTTTATATGTACCTAAATCTTTTGGATTTTCCTTCTTTATCTAGTGTCATTTTTTCTTAATTTTTTTCCTATAGATGCACGTTGCTCTACATCATTTGTTTCAAGTCACTCAATGGGTTTAGTGGCTATTAATTAATCTCATCAAGTGATTCACAATTTTATTTTCTTCTAGGCACCAGAATATCTATCTTAGGAATATTATCATTTTTATGGATTCTCTCGAGAGTGACAATGTCTATTGTATTGTCAAGATCTCAATTGACTTCTCTTTCTCTGTTGAGAGATATTGCTTATTGGAGCAACATCTTGATCCTTTTTTAGAACATTTCCACTGAATTGTGTAGGTTGTCTTTTATTGGTACCGATTTATCATGTAATCACTACTACACGTTCATGTTTGTAGTTTTCTTAAATCTTAGTGAATTATGAACTCCATTTCCCCTCACTTTTGGCATCAACCTTTGCTTCTGAAATTTCCAATCGTTTACTCTGCTTGATGTTTGTCTTCAAAATGTTAAATTCTTTTAAGCACATCTACTCTTGAAGTAGTCCAATTTGATTCTGAGTTTTTTTAATCTCTCGAGAAATCATTATCCTTGTCCGCATTAGTTTCTTTCATTGAATTTGCATCTAACTTCTCGCTAACCTCACTTTGTACTTCGTATCATCCTTCAAGTTACTTGTTGTTTTGAAACCTTTGTTGTAACTCGTAATTTGAGATATTAATTTTCTTTCACTCTTTTCTTGTGCATAACCTTAATTAAAGAGTGTAGCACCTTTCTTTTCTTGTCGAAAGTTGTATTCATATTTATCATTACTAGTCTTCTAATGGTTGGCTTGGCATGTCAGTGTGCTGAGGCTTCACAGGGGAGATATGATTAGTTGAGTTATACCTAAGTGGCGGATGAGTTTTCTTAAATGTCAAATTGGTTTATTGATTATTTGATGTTGGAATGTTGTCTAGGTTTGGGTATTGATCGTTCTGTGTCGAGGGTTGATTTGTAGTAGCACTCAAATATTAACCAATATAATGAATTTGTGTACATCATACTATATTTAGAATTTGATTGATATATTAACTAAGGTATTGTTTGTGTTTAGGAATGGCCTCAGGAAGGGAGCGGTTTATATGGAATTCTAGACTTGACACCAATTCTAGTGAGGAAATGCAAAGGATGCGAGATCATATTTTCCATTTGGAAAACCTCGTAGACGAATTAAAGCAAGAGAACTCTATTTTGTATCAGCAAAGTCATCAGTTGACAAAAAGCCTGCAACAAGCAGAAGAGTTACATCAACAACATACAGAGCATATATGTGTGCTGCTGAAACAAGTTGATATACTGCAAACACTTCTACACCAGGGGAAGAAGAAATCATGTGATCCTTTTGACATCCGGACCGAGGAACCTCGCGGTACTTTCGATCAAAATGATAATGAACATCAAAGGCAGCAGAACAAGATGAGTGATAGATTCAAACCATCATCGTCCAACCAGGCAGCAGGACGTGGAAAGAAAATTCAGAAGACAAATCACGAAATGATTGGTGATGTTGAAAAAGGAAAGAAACCAGAGGTACCAATGATGTTGTGTTCTTATTATAACATAAAGGACATGAACCATCGCAGTGTTGGAAAAAAAATGGGAAAATAGGTCCTCCTACTGGGGTGAGTCCATGGGGACACATCCTAACCATAGATCAACAATTTTGGGTGGTCCAGATTTTTAAGGCTTTTTTATGTTTATTTTTTTGTTTCATCAATTAAAAAGGGTAGGGTGGTAATTTGGCACTTTAGAATCAGTTACTAAGATTTCATTCCCTCTTTCACGCAATTTCACCCACTCTTCACGCACATTCTCTCTCCAGCGTTTCAGTTTTAAAAAAAATTCTCTGCTGCTTATGTAGTATAGGGTTGTTGCTTATGACTTGCTTATGTAGTTAATGTATATGTGATGCATGTGTAGTGTATATTCATTGCTTATGTAGTATAGGCTTATCGCTTATGTAGTATGGGTTTGTTGCTTATGACTTGCTTATGTAGTTAATGTATTCGTGGTGCATACGTAGTGTATATTCGTTGCTTATGTAATATAGACTTGTTGCTTATGTAGTATGAGTTTGTTACTTATGACTTGCTTATGTAGTTAATGTATTCGTGGTGCATACGTAGTGTATATTCGTTGCTTATGTAGTATAGACTTGTTGCTTATGTAGTATGAGTTTGTTGCTATGACTTGCTTATGTAGTTAATGTATTCCTGGTACATACGTAGTGTATATTTGTTGCTTATGTAGTATCGGATTATTGCTTATGTAGTATGGATTTGTTGCTTATGACTTGCTTATGTAGTTAATGGTATATAAAAGCACCATGACACATCTACACAAGCAACAAATTACATCTTCATAAGCAAACTTCGAACTGAAGTCAAGCTCTAGCAACTATGGCAAATTGTCTGCAACATTTTTCACACAATAGTGCGTTGAAGAAGAATGATGAATGATTTCTCACAGTAGTGCGTTGAAGAAGAAGAAAGATGAGATTTGTTCACGTTGAATTTGATGTGAGATTTGCATAGATTGTGTGATCATAATGTGAAGTAATCCCATGAATATGGGTAATTTTGTAGGATGACTAATTTACTCCTTTCTCTAATTACCAACATTTAATCTGAATTTTTAGCTCTAAAATCACAACCATTGAAAAATCTAGATATGTGGCTAGGATTGGTCCCTATGGACTTACCCTATGAGGTGGTCTCATATAACCATCTCCCTATATATATATATATATATATATATATAGATTTGTATATTCATATATTTTGGCCATTTATGATATATATATATATATATATATTTGAATTTGGGCGTAGCTCATTTCTTCATAAATATATAATTCTATTTAAGTCAATTAAATTTAATTAAAAATACTTATTTTAATTGAAAAAATATCTCAACATTATTTATAGTAATGTAAGAAGAAATTTGATTTTCATATATTCACAATAGCTTTTTATATATAGAGATTTAATTTTATATTTATTAATTTACATATCATTTAAATGAAATTTCTTTTTTATATTTATCAATGTATTTTGATATTTAACTTTCAAAGTTGTAATCGTCACACTTAATAAGGATCTAAACATTGCTAAAATGCAATGACAATGAAGTTGAACCCGAGGCGTTTATGAAAATGCAAATGTCACAATACGAAATGAAGGGCTTACAAAATATACAGTCCGTGCATTACACGGATATCTCATCAAGTATATATAAAAAAGAGAAGTCTTTCAAAATAATAGTTTAAAATGTCCTGCCCATTTCAATTGCTATAAAAAGTAATTAAAATCTCTACTATAAAGAACAAAGATTAATTATTATTGAAATGGTAGTTTTTTGTTGTCAACTTTTAAGGTGCTTCAATTATAATTATATAAACTTAGTTTTCCAAATTTGAGTGTACTGCATCAATTATTATATTTTTTTATTTCTAAATTTAATAATTTTTGTCATTTTTTATCCGTTTAACGTTAATATATCAAATTAATTATCTTCAGTTTGACATCAATATTGCATATATAAAAAATAAATAAATAAAAATATAAGAAAATATATGTTTGGTTATTTGTGATATATGTATAGTTTATATTTGGGCGTAGCCCATTTTTTCATAAATATATAGTTGTATTTAAGATGATTAAATTTAATTAAAAAACTTATTTTAATTGAAGAAAATATCTCAAAATATGTATCAAAATACTATATATATTACATATATCCATACGTAGCATTATTTATAGTAATGTAAGATTAAATTAAATTTTTATTTAATATTCACAGTAGTTTTGTATATATATATATATATAATTACTTTATATACTTATTGACATACTTTTCATATTAATTGAAATTATTTTATATTTATCAACATTTTTGATATTTAACTTTCAAAATTGAAATCTTCACACTTATTAAGGATCTAAACATGACTAAATTGCAATGATGATGAAGTTGCGCCTTGTGAGGGTTTACGAAAAACCAGTTTTCAAAGATCGTACACAAATAACATAGTCTTGTATATTTTCATGATTATGAGGTATGATATTTTTTCTTTTTGGCTATATCAATTAAAAATATTAAATTGTATTTTCCGCCTATGTTTGATTATATTATAACATTATTACAATGGAGGGAAAAAGAGTTCATAAAACTCTTAGAAAAATGTGCATGTCACAATACGAAATGAAAATCTCACAAATATATAGTCTATGCATTGTATGGGGGTCTAATCTAATTTGTTTAATAAGATTAATTATATTTTTAGATTTTATTTTGCAAAATAATAATGTATTAGACTAATTATTATGTACTAAATTTCAAAAGTTAAAAAAAAACATCTAAACTTGTATCTAACAAAGTTCAAAATTTTTAAATAACCATAATCAAACACATTTTTTTCTTTTTAAAAATCAAAATGAATTTCATTCATTCGTCAGAAGAAACTTGCAATTGATTACAACATCAAGTGAATAACAGTTGCAACGCTTACATGATCATAAACCAGTACAAATCTAAAACAAAGTTTTTATACTTAAATATACGTAACTGATTAGTAGAATCAAAAGTCCGCAACATAGGTGCTGGACAAAATATGTACTAAATAACTTAATCTCGCTTATGTCATGTATCATCAGGTAATGACTCATCTGATCTTATAAATAAAATGTCACATATTGGTCAAACATATTAATTGAGAAATTAAAAGGCCACTTATTGAGAATAAATTAAATTCACATGTCGGAACAAATTTATTAAGATTAAAAGCAATGCCAAACCTCCAGAGGAGGATGAGAGATAAAAACGAAGAAGATGGAAGAGCAAAGGCAGGGATTACAATTTTGGCCCGCCCCGCGGATATCCGCCCGCCATGTTTGGGTTGGCTCCCTTGTGACCCGCAACGTGACGGGTCTAGGTATCACTTTCATCCAGCGGATATCCCCACGCCCCACCTATATTTTAATAGATTTAATATATATTTTGCATACATAATATATATTATAATATATTTTTTATCTTTTAATATTATATCCATCATTTATAAATTGAAAATAACAATTTTTCTAAAGAATACTTTATAAATATATTAAAAATATTTTATATTAAAAATAAATATTTTTATATTTTTATTTAAGTTTATTAATTTGACCGAACCTAGTGACCCGTGGCGGGTCGCCTCGACCCAGGTCGTTGTAAGGACGAGGTATCTGACTCGCCCCATTTCCATGTCTAAGCAAAGGCGGCTAAGTTTTAATTTTTTTTTACCAAAACAATAATAGATATATTCAAAACTCGAACCAAAATTACACTGCCTACTGGTAAAAAAGTCACTTGGAACAGACATATATGTCAAGGGGAAAATTCTGCACGAGATCACTTGTCAATGGAGAGAAAACAAGACTGAACAACCAAATAAACAACTAAACACAAAACAAACAAAAAACAAAGAACTCTGACAGGAGACTAATCCACCCTCAAAAGGAGGACTACACACTCGGGAGACCCACAACTGGAACAATCCGGCACGAGCTACATCACGCACTGCAAGGCATAAACTACTAAACCACCTACGAGTTTCACAAATCAATCGAGAAAACAAAGACTGATGTGTGTAAAATATACGTGCATTTTGTGACTTAAAATGATATATATTTGATGCATTTGCATGCATATTTAGTATGTTTTTACTTGGTTTCCTTAAAAGGGCATGATACTGCGTATTCTTGTAATTTTTATAGGAAACGGAGCTTAAAACGAAGAAATATCAGTTGGAATGCCCGGCTAAGATTGACGAATGTAAAGAGAAGATCAAAACGACGAAGAAAATGGATAAAAATACTTCACACGACCGGACCGTGTGGTGTCACACGACCGTGTGAAACTACACAACCGTATGAAGTTGGGCAAAACAGGGGACGGAACCAGGGCCACACGGCCGTGTGGGAAAGGGTAGAAAACCACACCACCTGCCCGTGTAGGATCACACAACCGTGTGGGGAAGGCTTGCACAAGACCACACGGCCATGTGGGACTCTGTCACGATGCGTTTTTCAGAGTTCTCTTCCCGTTCCAACTCTACAAGTGATCTCTCCAAGCATCTATAAAGGGACTCAAGGCTTGCACGAAAACATATCACTTCATATAGAGAAAACACATCAAATAACACAGGAACACAAGAATAGAAGATCTTCTGAGAGAAGAAGGCTAGGTCGCGAAGAACACCACAAGGCTTTCGCATCTACGGGAGCACAAGAGCTTCAAAGGTTTGGAAGGAGAATCCACTCTGACAAGAAGGAGTTTTATTTCTATGTCTAAGATCTCTTGTCTGTGCTTAAATGATGTCATAATATTGATTCGAATTTGTCTATAAGTTTGTAATCAATGGTTGACATATCTATCGGATCTTAGGGGCATAATCGAAACTGTGGATTCATGTTAAATATATGATTATTTATTTTCTTAATTAATTCATGCTTTCTATTTTATGAATTCGAGTGCTTATTCTTAATTGCTTTTTATCTGATCAATAATTAGCATGTCATATTTGTTAGTGCAAAATTTGGAAGAGGAGTTCTAACAAAGACGAAAATCGAATTCAGATATAAATGGGTGTATCGAGTCGAGAGACCTACAATTTTTATTAATCTACTGTCTATCTTATTTTGCCGGGGAGGGGAATAGACTAACTTAGGAATTGAACCCATAGAATTACATGAATTGGTTTTTAAAACTTTAATTGCATTTAATATTGAAGAAACATGTTGAGATTATGTGCCTAAAGTTGCTCATGTAGTTGTTGAAAATAATTGTGGGGTTCACACATTTATTTATTTATTTATTTATTTTTCGATTTTTACTTAAACTTGATATTCGGTCGCTTCAATAAAATTGAAATACGATGTTATTATAGCCTAAGTATTTCACATATCAATCCCTGAGGAATACGACCTTGCTTGCCATTATTTTATAAACTACACTGTACACTTGCAGTTATATGATCCAAATATTTTTGGCGAACAAGTTTTTGGCGCCGTTGCCGGGGATTGATTAGATTCTACTTAGATATAGTAATAAGTAGTTCAATCTTAATTGAAGCATAATTTTTTAATTTTTTTAAATTTTCGAAAATAGTTCAAAATTATTTTTATTTTTATCTTAAGTGCAAATAGTGCATGATCACGCGTTTCAGATCGACCCAACCAATACCCATTGATTTGGAAATCGAAAATACAACAACGCAACTAAAGAAAAGAGCCAAAACAATAGCGGATGGGACAAATCCAAATGCAGTGGAGAACAAAACAATGAGGAGCGCCCACTAGGGGCCGGCATCCAGGACCGATTGGGGAAAGGCCCGCGAGAAGGGCAGTTAGGGACTACTTCCAGCCAAAGATAAGTCAAACTTATGGGTGTGTGGCCCGTTTTCCGATTAATGCAAACAATTTTGAACTAAAACCGGTATTGATCCAGATGGTGTCACAAAACCAATTTGGGGGTAGAGCCGTTGAGGTCCAAACGCGCATCTGACGCACTTTTTAGAAATTTGAGATAATGTTAAAATGAATAGTGTTTTTGAGGATAACATGAACGTAAATGCAAGACTGAAATCTCTGGAAACACAAGTAGCCCAGATCGCAACTGCTGTGGGAGGCCAAAGATCAAAAGGCAAATTCCCAATCGATCTCGAGTTGAATCGAGAACAATGCAACACCATTTGTCGATGGATGGTATTGAGGTTTCATAGATTTCAAATGACACGGTTTAGCAAAGTGATTAAAAATCTGAAGTCTGGCTGAAGACGTAACACTTAGTGCTTTATGGGAGGCAACCCAATTTATTTCCTATTTCCGTACATTTTTTAATCGCCTTCAATTTTAATTTTTACTTTTCGTTTATTTTCTATTAACTTAATTTTTAGTTTTGTTTAGTTTTTGTGTAGGAGTCGTCATGGCAAACTCCGAGTTATCAAAAAAAAGTACAAAAAAATCCCACATGGGCGTGTAAAGATCACACGACCAGGCCGTGCGAGAGGACGAAATGCCCAAGCATCACACGACCAGGCCGTGTGACCATCACACGGTCGTGTGACAAAGGACCGACGACAGACGCGCAAGCAACCACGTCCAGGGCCACACGGTTGTGTGGCCCAGACTCCAGAAACGGGCAAGAACAAAATACCCCCTATTTTTACCCCAAAATCTCACGTTTTCTCCTACTTTCTCCTACACAAACCCTAACCCACGAAAATTCTTTCCCTAAATTCCCAAACTACTCTCTAAATCTCTCCAAGTTCACCACAAATCTCAAACCAAAATCATAAATCATTCACCCTCTCAAGAAACCCACCATCAAATACCTTCAATTTCCAACTTCTCCAAGTTCTACACTAAGTTTGGGGGTACTCCAAAACTCCTAAATTTCAGTTTTTTCTCCTCAAAATCTTGAAATTCATGGCTTCTAGAGATGAAAGAGGAACTAGGATAAATACAAGAAGAAGAAGGGAGCCAACCCTGGAGCCGAACCCGAGCCTCAACCGATATTCGACCCCGAGGAGCCCGAAGCTTCAAATGTAATCTTGCCAAATGAAACACACCGGGCTAGATGGGCGATACTCTACTTTTGTCCATGGATTAATACAAGGTATCCCAATGAACCCACTCTTACGAATTTAGGTTTATTGGAAGATTTTCGAGCTGTGTGGTAGAATTGATTGGCATGAATTTTTAAATGGGCATTAGGCCACTTATTCCATTATCACACTTGAATTTTTGAGTAGCTTTGAATTGGTGGTCCGAAAAAGAAATTTGGGAGTTAGGTTTTGCTTGGGTAATGAGCAAAGGGAACTAAGTATAGATGATTTAAATGAAATTTACAAAACTCCGGCTTATGGGGTTGAAGAGCACGAGGAGTTTGATAAGGATAGATTTTGGTAAAAGATAACTGGGAAACGAATCTACACGCCAGGCACCTCAAAGGCGTCTAGTATTCGAAACCCAATATTTCGTTATGTTCAGCGAGTCTTAGATGAGACAACTTTTACGAGGGATGAGAGTAGAAGGGTGTTGAGGGTAGACGAATTATTCATCATATGGTGTATGGCATCAGGGACTGAAGTTGTGCCAAACGCCGGGGCTATGATAGCCCCGTGAGATGGGTGGAATTTGCATTGGGGGGATGATTACCCCTATTGCGGAATATTTCAATATTAATTTGGAGGGGTATGCGGAGGCCGCGGGGCCTAAGTTAATAGATCTAACCGTTCTAACTGCTATGAAAATGATAAAATTTGATGGACGTGATTACTGGATCAATCAAGAAGATAGAACAACAATTAAGCTTCCCAACCCCGAAGCCACATCCATTAGAAATAGGGGTAACTAGTTGCTTACAGAGGTATGAGGCTCTTCAAGAAGAACAGACGAACCGATGAGGGAAATGCAGGAATCCTTTTGACAAGGGGGAAACCGACCATTTACTATGAGTGAGAGGCTCGAAAGGGTAGAATCTGACGTGGGCAAATTGATAGATGGCACGTATCAGTTGACAGCCACAACTGATGAGTATCACCAGGAGTACTTACAGCGATTCGATGCCATCACCCAGCAGCATCATTATATGTACGAGATGATGTCTCGTATGGACCAGTGGCATATCTCACAGGACCACTACCCTCCACCTCCACCACCACAGTGATCCGTGTAAGTACTTATTACACATTCCTCTTTCTTTTGATAATTTCCTCATATGTTCGGGACGAAGCATATTTTATGTTTGGGAGGATTGTCAAGAATGCGTAATTTTGTACTTTCTTGCATTTTGCATTGCATTTAGGATTGCATGTAGATCATTTTGCATTAATATTTTCGAGCCAAAAAAATTCAATTTTTTGTTTATTTTTGTTTTATTGTATTAGCACGTTTACCGCTTTAGCACGTTTAATTATTTTTGTGTGTGATTTTAGTTAAGTTTTTAAATGCCCAGCTCCCGTATAATTTTAGTATGAGCATTTTGTGGAATGAGATAACATACTTGTGGGAATAATGTGATAAATTATTGGGAAGATGTTATTTATTTGCTTGGCATTAGTTAAGAAAATTGGGTATTTGAGCATGTTGCGAAAAATAAGCTGTGAGCTTTTGTGTCTTAAATTGCTTTATATTATGCAGATTTAATTTTTCTTGAGTGTGTCATTCATGATTGATAGAACTCTAGAACTTGCTCTGGTATCTTCATTGAAGCCATGTGTGTGTGCAATTTTTGAAAATGATTTAAGGCCATCTTTGTTTTAGCCTACTTAGCCTAAAAAAAGCCTACCTATGAACTCATGATTCCCTAGTCAGCCAATTTTGAGCCAAAACTTTTTATTGTTATCCACATTGATCTTTAAAATTTAAACATGATTTTATCCCTGAAATATCTTGAGCTTATAGAAAATGAATAAGTTTGGGGAAGATGTGGTGGAAAATTTACGAAAAAATCGAGCAAAGCAAAAGAAACAATTCTGAAAAATTATGAAAAAATGAGAGTTTGAGGCTAAAGGAAAAAAAAGAAAAATAGGCAACAAGGCCTAAGAATGAAAAATGAGAAATAAGGGTGGAATTGAGTTGAAAAAGAAAAATTAGTATTATGCTGAAATTGGGTTGGTGAATTGCAAGTTTGTATGCTTAAATTCTAATTGCTCAAGTCAAGTCACTTAATCCAAATTTCCCTACCCTTACCAAAGAGCCTGCATTACAACCTAATAAAAGTATTTTTTGATTATTAAGTTGTGCACACAAAAGTGGTAGAGATGTTAGATGATTTGCAAGCCTATGATAGTTCTACATTCACTGAATTGAATTTGAGCGTAAACACTACCCGTACACTTTGAGAGTAGAGTGATACATTATTTACTTGTGAGTCGCGATGGCAAGTACCCAAGAGAGTATTAATTATGCCGAGTTTATGAATGATGACTTCTTGATGATGAATTACATGGTTTCCTTGAGTATGGAGTCAAATGCTATTTAATGTTCATAGTATTCTTGGGTGTTCATTTTTACCCCTTATATTATTTTTCTTAATTTGCTCGAGGACGAGCAATACTTTAAGTTTGGGGGATTTTGATGTGTGTAAAATATACGTGCATTTTTGGGCTTGAAATGATATATATTTGATGCATTTGCACGCATATTTAGTATGTTTTTACTTGGTTTCCTTAAAAGAGCATGATACTGCGTATTCTTGTAATTTTTACAGGAAATAGAGCTTAAAACGAAGAAATATCAAGTGGAATGCCCGGCTAAGATTGGCGAATGCAAAGAGAAGATCAAAACGACGAAGAAAATGGACAAAAATACTTCACACGGCCGGACCGTGTGGTGTCCCACGGCCGTGTGGAAATGCCGGTGTGAAACTACACAACCGTGTGAAGTTGGGCAAAACAAGAGACGGAACCAAGGCCACACGGCTGGACCGTGTGATCCCACACGGCCGTGTAGGAAAGGGTGGAGAACCGCACTACTTGCCCGTGTGTGGGGAAGGCTTGCACAAGACCACACGACCGTGTGGTGCCACACGGCCAGGCCGTGTGGGACTCTATCACGATGCATTTTTCAGAGTTCTCTTCTCGTTCCAACTCTACAAGTGATATCTCCAAGCATCTATAATGGGACTCAAGGCTTGCACGGAAATATATCACTTTATACAGAGAAAACACATCAAATAACACAGGAACACAAGAATCAAAGATCTTCTGTGAGAAGAAGGATAGGTCGCGAAGAACACCACAAGGCTTTCGCATCTACGGGAGCACAAGAGCTTCGAAGGCTTGGAAGGAGAATCCATCCTGACAAGAAGGGGTTTTCTTTCTATGTCTAAGATCTCTTGTCTGTGCTTAAATGATGTCATAATATTGATTCGAATTTGTCTATGAGTTTGTAATCAATGGTTGACATATCTATCGGATCTTAGGGGCATAATCGAAACTGTGGATTCATGTTAAATATATGATTATTTGTTTTCTTAATTAATTCATGCTTTCTATTTTATGAATTCGAGTGCTTATTCTTAATTGCTTTTTATCTGATCAATAATTAGCATGTCATATTTGTTAGTGCGAAATTCGGGAGAGGAGTACTAACAAAGATGAAAATCGCATTCAGACATAAATGGGTGTATCGAGTCGGGAGACCTACAACTGTTTGTGAGGAGTCATTCAATTCATAGATCTTTTGGGAGTTAATAATAATTGTATCGAGTACGGAGACCTGCAATTGTTATTAAACTACTGTTTATGCGCCACCCGTGAGGGGGAATAGACTAACTTAGGAATTGAACCCATAGAATTGTATGAATTAGTTTTTAAAACTTTACTTGCATTTAATATTGAAGAAACATGTTGAAATTGTGTGCCCAAGGTTGCTCCTATAGTTGTTGAAAATACTTGTGGGGTTCACATATTTATTTATTTCTGTCTTTATTTTTCGATATTTACTTAAACTTGATATTCGGTCGCTTCAATAAAATTGGAATAAGATATTATTATAGCTTAAGTATTTCACATATCAATCCCTGAGGAATACGACCTTACTTGCCATTACTCTATAAACTATATTGTACACTTGCAGTTGTATGATCCAAATATTTTTGGCGAACAAAGACACCCACAAATTAAAAGAAAACAAGACAAATACAACAAAACCAAATAAAAAAATCCAAACATACTAAAAAACAAAAAAAAAATGAAAATAAAGAGAACGACCTCTCCCTCACCCATATCTACTGACGCAACCCATCCCCACCACTCGCCGTTGACACGCCTTCACGAATAAAACTCCCAAAGTCCAGATCTAACTCATAGAAAAAAACTCTCGTGAAATGGGAGTCCGATCAGCAACATCCAGGTCATCGACCGCCCTCCAAACAGGTGGGGAGAGGGGAGGGGAGGGAGAAGAAGAGAAGGGGGGGGAGGAGAAAGGAAATGGGTTTATTGAGTTTTGTTTTAGAGAGATGGAGAAGAGATAGTCTTGCTAGAGGTTTAAAGCGGCTAAGGTTTTGAGAGACGAAAAAGAGAATTTTAATCAAGTGCAAAGTTTAAACTCAATATTCCTCAAAAAAAAAAAGTTTAAACTCAATAACTTTGAAAAAAATTAAAAGAAAAAGAGGAAAAATGATTTTGACCATTTCTCGATCAATTTTGACCAGTTTTCACCAAATTTTTTATTAATTAAAGTCAATTGAAGTGATTGGCCAACTGTAATAGATTAGCTCGTAGTGCTTTGGATAGTGATTTGGATTTGAGTTGGGTTGACCAATTCCCCGTTTGGCTTAGTAATAGTCATGTCGGTCCTTAGCCCGTAGGCTACGTGTGTACTTGTACGTTTGTTGAGTTGTTTGATTTGAATAAACTATCGTTTGGAAAAAAATCATTGATTTGGAGTTTGGACCAATGTTTAAAACATTGTTTTTTCCAACCAAAATAGTTTAAGACATTTTAGTTACCACCAAATACCAATACTTGTACACCACCTATGAGAGGAATGAATGAACGATGCAAGAGAAAAGCACCGTAATAGTGTACACTTATATTTTATAAAAGAAAACAATTAAAAATAGTTTAGGACCCTAATTATGTGCAGCCAAACAGATTCTTAACCGAATGATATATGTTTTAGTTTGCACTATCAAATACTAATTAATTTCTTTAAAAATACTAATTAATTATGATTAGGACATTGATAAAATGATTTACAATTTCCTTTCATTAGTTCTCTTTTCATTTACTTTATTTTCCTTCTATTGTTTCAATTTATGAACTTTTCTACTGTAATTTCTTTTAGTAAACAATCATATACGTCATAACATCAAAGTAAAATCAACAAGTATTCAATCATCACCAACCAACAATTAATAAATACTAATAATCAACTATTATACTAGTACGCTACTAGAAACGCAATAAACACGCACACTTTTCATATTTTGAAATTTCAATCTTATTAATGGGATAAACCCTCATTAACATAATTTAAGTCTTTATAATGCTGAGGTTTACGTCAATTATTTTCATGAAATTAAATTTAACAAACCCGATATCTTGGAATATTTTGTCCGTGTATAAATATACATGTTATTATTCATACTACACCCGATGTATGGTATAAGGTTACACTTATATATATCAAGTATAATTAGAGTCTATTAGCAAATATGGGTCGAAACTAGAATCACATATTTGCACATATAAGGTGGATCGAGTATACCTATTTGCAGCAGAATTGTCGATCCACTTAGCCAGGATTGAGCCCGTCTACAAGCCTCCTCTTGATCCATGCAAAAGCCATCTTCAAGCCTTCTCTTTGGTTGAACACCGAACAATGAACGAACCCCGTAGATTGGTTGTACCACGAGCAAACCACGAACAAGATCACGATCCCTCTTTCTCGTTGGTGTAAATAATTATTAACCCTTGGAGACTTTGGTGATGCTCCAAGAAGAAAACCGTAGAGAGAAATTTTAGGAGAGATATTATTCTTTTTCTATGTAGGGGACGATCTAATTGCTTAGTCTGATTGTAGGGAGAGATATCAATATATATCTCAATCTCTTATATCAGTAAGAATTCTGATGGGAGAGGTTTCTAGATAAACCTCATCTAAATAGGACTCCCTATTATCTCAAATATGGATGCAACCTAATTGCACCCAATATCTCCCACTCATAGTCATACATATTTGACTCGACTCATTCGAATCACATCCTCATAGTTCTCATCTCACGTCTCTTCTTTCATACAGGGAATAAGGCGTGCGGCCAAGCGAGAAAGTATATGTGAGGAAAGTTATATTAAGTCATCACCAAACTAACATAACCCTACAACTCAAGAACTCGCTATGTGTCCCAAACCAAGTGGTCGCACCGATCAAACATCTCTAGATCCCTCAATGAAATAAATAGAGCATGCTCGACTCACTCAAATATGTTTCTATATTCATGACTAGTCAAGCACATTTCGACATAGTCGCAGGGCTATGAATCATAGAACATAAGTGCGTTACCAATTTAATTCTTCCTCGGCTCCACATGCCAATTAGCTTGGTTTTTGACTTTCCTAGACATGCTCGGCTGCATCAATCACACATAGCCATTGGATACATGCTAAAGTAGCGTCATCAAGCTTACACCTCATGACATGGTCCAAAGTCCCAAAGGGTACAAAAAAAATAATATGGGCTCACACGTGTGACGGCGGGGACCCATTCAGTCACTTTCCCATAGGCGGTCGCCTCAAAGCACATGTAGTATGAATACATGCTATGATGGAGCTCCCACTCAATTTAGGCATGTCACGCTCTAGACATCATACAAATCTTAGTCCAGTCGCTATTCAAGCGCCCGACTGCGTACTACTCGTAATCACTCCCAAAGTGTCATACGATAGTTCGCACATTTACTACAAATTAAACTGGCTTTTATGAAGTTTGGACATACTTCATAATCGATCAACTCGGATCTCATCTTAACCCCTTGTTAAGGCGACTGTTAATTATACTTAATAACCTTCCTCACTGCTCTAGCGTGAAGGCGATCATTCGCAAAACTCCTCATGCGACATAATCTTTTAAGTCTCATCCCGCTCGCTCTCTTAGCGCCAGGGCGATTTCCCGTGTGAGAGGGCCAATCAATGCCTGATGACAACTCACAAGTTTAGTACCAAACACATAATGAGAATCCAACATATCTCATTAATCACAATATGTTCTCAAAGGCCAAATAATCAATTCTACTTAATCCCTAACGACTCACATGCCTTGGGAGCATATCTCCAAACAAAGGCTCATAAAGGGATGAGCGCCCACACCGCTAAGTACATGACTTACTGAGTACGCACATAGCGCACATCAAACATTCAACAGTGCTTACATAAACTAGCTAGAATTCTTTTTATCTTCCGAAGATATCGTTTCTTGCCTAAGAATATGATCTTTGACCATGGAGTGTAAAGTCAACCAACACTGAGTGGCGATAACTTCATGTTCTTTCAGTCATCACATTTTTGCCATATACAATGAGATACAACTCTACATGTGCTCAGTGAATTAATTGACCATCGTAGGCCTACCAAAATGATAGCTCGATGAAATCAATGATGACTCAAGTTACAGCTGGAGCTTCTTTATCAACAATCAATGCGCTCTTACTCCATTTGTTGAATTCATGGGGTGATCCACATAGATCTCCTTATTCAACTTTCACTGAACTATGTCAACATCAATCATCCAGGACAAACCCAGACAAAAGTGGCAATAATAGATAACATATCAGGCGAATTGAGGCAATCTCACCACTTAGGGAGAACATCTCAAAAAATTTACGCTCTTCTAACAAGCGTAAACATTTCGTCCTTAGTCGAGCTACACACATGTTAATCAACCCATCTATATTGCACTTGACCTTCCGAAACCACATATTTCAAATGGTTTTGCATCTAGACAGAAGATTAACAAGCTCTTAGACTTTATTCTTAGTCATTCGACTCATCGTTTCCTTCGCAACAACTATCCACTTAGGGCATCAAGTGAAGTCACATGTTCTATCGACTCATCAACACCCACAAAAATAATTTTGAAGGATACCCACTCAATCTCATATAGATGATGGGGAATATTTCATATTCACTCCTTTTACTCGTGGAATTTAAGAATCATTTGCGTGTGAGACACTAGCTCCCACTAACTTAATGTCGCTCCCACTATTCCAGCGATTACTAGATGAGTATAAAATACAACATCCTCGCTAGAGAAACAAACGCCTCCTAAGGATCTTGCAACTTGCATAGTTTCAAGATTTCTTATGACTTCACATGTGCTCAAGAAATCCCTTTGAAGGGAAACCTAAATTTTGCGACTTGATTTTCCACTTGAGAATGCAAATTCTCGAACTTACATAAGCACAAACCCACTAATTTGGGCTTGTTACCAAACTAAAGCTCATACATGGTTGAAGAATCATTTGGAGACACATATTTTATGATGTAGGCAGCATCAAAACACACAAATCAATTTGCGCCATCATAAATCTAACCATTTTGAAGTGATTGTCCCTTCTTCGCGAGCTCATATGGCTGCAAAGTATTTAGAACCATCATTCAACTTGCAACTTTATTTCCTTCAACTGTGTGTCCAAACTAATTAAACACACTATTTTTGCTCTCTATTAGCACATCTCCACATGTTAAGAATCGCTCAAAGCAATTTGGCGCTTCTAACTGATGAGAGTGAGAATGTACTAACTTATAACGTAAATAGCAATGAAAGAAAATATAATGCGTTAATTTTGTGCCTCACACTCATAAGTCTACACTCAATTTAGTGGATTAGCTTCAAAGGAAAAAATAGTCAGCTTTCATTCTTCCAGCATGTCTATCCCGCTTGAAAGAAAAAAAATTAAGCAGATGGAGATCGACCTTAGCGAGTTAGACGATAAAGCCTCCTCTAGCTAATACAATCGTCCTCCTAACCTCACGTACCACGATATCATTGGAAGATCTAAAAGAAATACTATCTAAAGCTAAGCATCACAAAAAAAAAGATAGACAAGTCTTCTCACTCAACAAATATCTTACAAGTGCATTTATCCGAGTAAGACTTATATCGACACATCAAGTTGCTCACACCAACTGTTGAGCTTGAGGTGACTCCTTTTAGCCTCATCTTGTGCACTCTATAACTGCACAACCCGATAATAGTCATACACATTTGCTCAATCTCAAAACCACATGCTAAGTCAACCAATATCTACAATCCATCCATGGAGAGATTTGGAAATATTAGCGAAAAAAGAAGAGAGCAAATAATTAGTCAAACTTCATCTCAGTACAATTACGAGCGAAGTTACCAATCTCATAAGCCCACTTAATAATTGTTGATACTTAATTGCCTCATCCAATAAGGTGACACGACTTATTGTCACTTTATGGATCAATCTATAGTTCTAGTTTTAGCTTTTGCTCTTGTCAAGCTTCATTATGCTTGTCCCAATATTCACCCGAGTTGGTTTATATCGGTCAGCACAAACGACAAGTGCACTCACTTGTGTATTTCTCAACCTTTTATAATCAGCCTATAGATAGGCGATTTTCATTAATAATACACACAAGTAACTAATATCCTTAATTCAACTCAAATAGCGAATTTGGATAACTAGAGTTTTTGCTTGGGAATAAGCTCATATTCCAAAAATAGAGCTTAAACTCTTTTATTAAATTTGCAGCTTAAATAAATTAAAGCGCTAAATTAATTCTTGATCCATAAGTATATAATCTCCATCTCAACTGCGATTATTTCGGGCAATTATGTTCTTATATTTGCGGCTTAATCAAATAAAGAACAAATTCTTTCTTTAATCCATAAAAATATTGTCCACGTCTAAGCCGCGATAATACTGGATACTTTGTCTATTTTCAT
The DNA here is from genome assembly GCA_016081115.2 of Rehmannia glutinosa. NCBI lineage: Eukaryota > Viridiplantae > Streptophyta > Magnoliopsida > Lamiales > Orobanchaceae > Rehmannia > Rehmannia glutinosa. The sequence continues at coordinate 172,135 of JABTTQ020000493.1, forward strand.
GCTAAATTGGCTAAACTAAAGTAGGTGAGTTTGGTCTAAACACATCTCAATGAATTGCGCAAACAATTAGGTACTGATCTAAAAAATTTATTCTGGATCCAAGTAATATTTATTATTTTCTTCAATTCAATGAGATCGAAAATTTGCCACCAAGGCTAGTAATCATCTCCCACCGAATTGAAGATCACAATAAAAATTACTGATCCATGAATAAAATTATCAATGTCCATAAGTACATCATGCATGCAATCATGCGATATAAGTAATTACGAAAAAACATATAGCCCCCATGAGCGACATTGACATATGGTGCATCATGTGGAGATAATTTAGACCTACGGTGGTAAAACAAAAAAAATATCCTCGTAAAATTGATGTTACATAGCCTCCAAAAATTGGCTCAATAAAGACATGCCTAAAAAAATACATATTTTCAAGGCCTACTACATCAATCTAGAAAAAGTAAAAAAAATGAGGATACCGAATTACCACCATTGTTAAAAATTAACTCCCACAAATAATATAAAATATAAAACTGTAAACATTCACATAATGAACACCCATATGTGTGATTTGTCAATGTCCATTTATTCCCAACACATGATAATCCAAATCACATCAACAAAATAAATTGCAGCACAAAAAAAATTGCATCACATAAGCAATTAATAAAGCATGCAACTCAAAAAATAAAAATCACATAGAATATTTTTGCTTGCACCTCAATGCGGCAAAAATATAATTTTTTTACGCATCTAATGCGAAAAAAAAAATTTCATGCACCAATGTGCAAAAATTAATTTTCCCATGCATCACAATGCACAAAAAAAATATTAATGTGTTGCAAACATCTTAATGCGCAAATAATTTTTCTTTCATGCAACTAAAGTGAAAGAAAAAAAATATCATTACCACATATGTAAAATAAATAATTATTCATGCATCATATTGCACAATAATAATTTTGCAAGCATTCTTGTGTGCAAAAATAAATTTTGCAACCACTAAATTGCACAAAATATTTTTACGTGCATTAATATTATTATTCATACTACACCAGATGTATGGTATAAGGTTACACTTATATATACCAAGTATAATTAGAGTCTGTTAGCAAATATGGGTCGAAACTAGAATCACATATTTGCACATATAATGTGGATCAGGTATAACTATTTGCAGCGAAATTGTCGATCCACTTAGCCATGATTGAGCCTGTCTACAAGCCTCCTTTTGATCCATGCAAAAGCCATCTTCAAGCCTCTCTTTGGTTGAACCCGAACAATGAAGCGAACCCGTAGATTGGTTGAACCACGAGCAAACCACGAACAAGATCACGATCCCTCTTTCTCGTTGGTGTAAATAATTATTAGAATTATTACTTTGATGTGCACACCTTAAACCCTTGGAGACTTTGGTGATGCTCCAAGAAGAAGACCGTAGAAAGAAATTTTAGGAGATAGATTATTCTTTTTTTATGTAGGGGACGATCTATGCTTAGTCTGATTGTAGGGAGAGATATCAATATATATCTCAATCCCTTATATCAGTAAGAGTCCTGATGGGAGAGATTTCTAGATAAACCTCATCTAAATAGGACTCCCTATTATCTCAAATATGGATGCAACCTAATTGCACCCAATAGAGTCAAAGATGACCAAATTTAAAAGGGCCCCATTTTTTATTATGCAATGTTAGGGAATGCATGGTTGTGGACTTGTGGTGATAAGGACTGTCAATTTGTTTTGCCGTTTGTGAATTACCTTGTTTATGCCCATCATGGTTAACACTTTTCACAATGGATAATCATGTTTGTCTAGGGTACAAACGAATTCAATCAAATCGAGTCCAATATGTTACTATTCAAAATTATTTTAAAATTTTATCGTGCTTCTTAATTTCAAACTTAGATTGATTGCTAATCATATCGAATTTAAGCGAGCTAGTTTTAATCATGTCAAACACATATCAAACACGATTAGTTTTTATTTTCTATATAATATCCCTTTTTACTATGTGAAACAAATTAACTTTATTTAATGGAAAAATATTGTTAGGGTGTTAATTTTCGCCCAAGTAATTTCCTAAAATAAAAGATTGGATTTTGATTTGTTTTGCCTTTCTAGACTTATGGTAAGATTGAGTTGTAAATAGATTAGGAAAGATTTCATATTGATATGGTATAGATATATTAGGACTCTTTGATATTTATCTTGTTTCCTAACATAAGTGATATACTTGTCATATATTTATATATATCTTCTTTCCATGTTTATTAGGACTCTTGAAGGGTTTGACGCCTATATAAAGAGAAGAGGACGTCCATAATGGAGATACAAGAAATATACCGAGGAGATACAAGAGTCTTGAGAGAGTTAAGAGTCATACAAGCACAAGGAGTCTTGCCGCTGGATGTGATCTCGAATGTGACTACATCCGAGATCACATTCACCTAGCGATTGTGTTTGTTAGGTTTTTCATCCATTGTTTTCTTTTTGTATTGTGATTAACGAAGTCCACACATGTCTATTGTTGGATGAGTTGAATTACACAGATCGATATACTCTACAGATAGGAGTTTTTCGTTGAGTTTCTACTAGTTGGTTTTAGTATTTACGTATAGGGAATCAATCGATTTGTACTAATGGAAAGTTAGCCATATTGGCACGTCTACAAGCTTGTTAACTTGTAGACAATTTTTACTTCGTGTGTCTCTTTATTGTTTTCAAAATTCCGCTTCATGTGATTGTGAATGTGACCACATCTGCAATCACATCTTTACTCGCAAAACTTTTGGTAAATATCCGTGCTTAAATTCTTTCAAATATATTCAATCTTTGTTTCTTAATTTAATACAAACAAACTCAAAAGAGATTTAGCGACCTGACTTCAAGTTAAATATTGAGTAGTTTGTTCCACATTTCTATATATAAGGGTAATTAAATAATACGATTTTATGAAATGGGTGTTTTTTTTCCTTTTACTTTTTGTGGCATTGACTCTTGGAAAGTGACAATTCGTTGTTAGAACATTAATAGCCTCCAACAGCAATCAAAAGGACACTCAAAATAATTTTTTTTTATAAAATATGCTAAATTAGAATCTTTGCCATGAATAAATTGGACCACTATTATATTATTTATATATTGCACCATATATCTACTCATTTAAAACATAAATGTAGCATGTTTAATTTGATTACATCGTACATGAGTTTCAAACTTGACATCGAAGATTTTAGGTAGACAAAAATAGTTTTCGAACAAAACATAACGATATAACAATGCAATAAAAATATACTGTCACCGTGTATAACTGTTGACGTGCGTTTTGGTCAACAAGCAAAATATATGAAAATTTAATACGTGGAAATGGAGATAGATTCTAATACAGGGCTAATTTCGCCTTTTTATACAAAGTGCCGAGCAGAAAGTTTCTGGTCGATTTTTCTTTTACAGCTGTACTTTTACAAACGTTTTTCCTCTGTTATTTCTCTCTTGTCTTTTTTCTCATAAATGAGGCATATTTATACCCATCTCATTAGTGGGTTTTTAATAATCACTATTACACTTAATACTAAAAATAATTACAAAGGGACACATGTCCTTCCTTAAATACGCATGCTGGCCAAGTGTTTGCCACTTGTCGACTCATCTGGTTGTTAGGCTGACAAGTGGCAGTTTACTGTGCTAATGGGGCACTTAACTTTCCTTAACTGGACAGTTATCCTTTAAATTTCCCGCCATAAATCTCCCGCCATAATCCAGCTTGGGCCGAGCCGAGCCCAACTCGTGCCACGTTATCAGGCCGACAACTGATGTCACCAGCTCGGTCTGTGCTGTCTCGCGGGTCCCACACGTGCATGGGATGAATGGCCACGTGGATTAGTTTACTTCCAGCTCGGCTCGGTTGTCATCAAGGGCCCCCAAGTTTAACTCCAAAGAGAGAATTTCTGGAATCGGATTTAAACTTTAATGCTAATCATGAATCTTTAATAGGGAAGAGGAAACCTTTAAAGTCACTCCTCCCTGACAACTGTCGCCTGGCAATTAATGCCTGAAACGGCGCATTAACTCGGGTGTCATGATGATGGACACGTGGCGTCTTTTGGTTGGACCAAACCTGCGCAGGGATCGAAGAGGTGGGATAGCCCTGCAGCGGAGCGTGGGGATGCGACATTTCGACGGCGGTTTTTGAACTTGAAAAGACATGCCTTTTAAGTTAGTGTCCCGTTTCTTGAGGGGATTTAACCTATAAATACCCCTTTTGCCTTTCACTTTACACTTTTGCATTTACAATCCTCCGAGCAATATCTCTTGAGAGCGAGCAGAAATTTCGGGTCGGTCTTTAGAGTTCAGAGATTTCAGAATCACTTAGGTACTTTTCAAAACTCTTCTCCTTTTCTTTTTTTCGAAATGTCTTTTTCCGAATATAGTCAAAACCGCAACTATAGAGTTGAGGTTGAAATCGAAGATCCACCCTCTGTTCCTTCTATTTCTTCTTCTCCAGTTAGAGGAACTTCACCACGTAGCCCCAGTGTAGTCGAGCTTTCGAGTTCGAACTGTATGCCTCATTTCGAGATCTCGCTTGAGCAGACACATACTATTTTCGAGCCTGTACCAGTTACTATCTATCGCGAGGGCATCGTTTATAAACCAGGGTCAGCTCAAGAAGAATCTAGTGAAGAAGCTTTTAATCCCGAGCCTTCAGGTGACGAGCAAGAAGAAGAAGAAGAGATGAATCCGAGAGAGCATGAGCAGGAGCAGGAGGGTGGTGAGGCCTCCAAAGGCGCAGGGGCTGCAAGGCCTGTAGGGCCAGTGGGCCATAGACATGGAGATGCTAGGCGTGGAGGAGGACCCCGTCTGCGTGTGGAAGCGGAGTGGGGACCCTTCGACCAAAACGATCAGCCAAGTATGCTGATGCTTCGAGAGGTGGACACCCTCCGCCAGACGTACAGGATCCCGGGCAATGCTACTTTTTGGTTGTCGGATGGCGCGGAGTGCCCTGAGCACCCGCCGGAGGGATGCATGGCCGTATACGCTCATAGCCTTTTGTTCGAGTTGTGATTCCCTTGTCGTTGGTGATCACGAGGTGGTTTCGCAAGTGGGGCCTTCCACTGTCCCAGGTGCACCCTCTAACCTAGGGTCGGATCATTGGGTTGCTGGTGTTGTTCCAGCAAGAAGGGTATGCTCGTCCTCGGTTCGCCGAGATGAATGAGCTGTTCGTCTGGAAGGCAACTCCATCGACTCTGGGCTGGGGGTAGCTGTCACGATGATATTATGTGCAAACCAGACCCGGATACCCAGACGGGCTGGTTGAAGGCCTTCCACAATCCTTGAAGGAGTGGAAGGATAAATGGTTTTGGGTGAGCGGCGAGTGGCAGACTCGCGTTGGGGCGGAGGGGTTAATCCTCCCTCCCCTTTCGAATTTTACATACAATTTTCGTAAGTGCATCTTTCTTTCCTCTTTTCTCATTTTCTTTTTTTTTTTTGGTCAGTTTCATTTTTTATATGGAACCGTCCCTCTGATAGCCGTCTTTTGGCCGCCTTTGTCCGACGGCTGGAGAACATCCAAGCTATAGGCCGAAGGGACAGAAGAATCCAAGTTTTGGCTACTGAGGCCAGACTAGCTGAGGCTGGCGTGCGGCCAGCCTTGCCCGCCGATCCCGAGGCCGGAGAAGTGGCCGAGGAAGAGGCGGCGGTGGTGGAAGAAGTGGAGGCTCAAGAGGAGCTCGGCGAGGGCTGAAAGGGAGCGGACTCCTGAGCTGGGACGGCAACCCATGCCAATAGAGCAGGCTAGGCCATCCCCAGCGAGGCCAGTCCCCAGGGGCAAGTGCCTTTGTCCACTCAACAGGTGCGGACCGATGAGCATCTGAGGGCGACTGGGACCCAAGGTATGTGCTTGCTTGCTATTCTCGCGAACTTTTCTTTTCTTTAACTTTTTTCGTTCTTTATTCAGTCCTTCTCTTTGCAGGGCGCGGTGTGGATGTCTTTGCCCACCTCCAACGTGTGAGAGACACATCCACTCGTAGGACCAGAGTGGCTGCGGGCCAACCTGCTAATGCCAAGACGGCCCGGAGAGAAGAGATCTGCGCCGGCAAATGTCCCGCCGATGGAGTTCCAGAGGCGGAGGGGCCCCCACTTCGGAGGAGAAGAGGGGGCGTAGTAATCGTAGAGCCTGGGCAGACAGATGGGGCCAGGCCGACTCCGCCAGCGCCGCCCGTACAAGTTCCATTAGGCGGAGTTTTGAGGACCTTCTCTGACAACCTTGGTCGGGAGGGTCACTTTATCCCTCCAAGTCAGGGAAGGGAGGAGACCTGCGAAAGGGTGGCTGGATTGCGGCCTCAGTGGTTTGTGGAATTTGCCACATGTTTCACACCCACCGAGGAGCAGGTATGGAACTTGCCGGAGGTCGGGCGAGCCGCCAGGGGACGTGTCAAGACGAGCCTGGACTACCGGTATTGAACGGTTTTGCTTGGAGACTGGCTGGGAGGAAAAAGCCCAATATGCTATGGGGTTGTCCGCTCGCATCACGGTGATCCTTTGGCATATGATCGGAGGGGCGCGGGACCTGGAGAGGCGTCATCGGGACCTGCAAGATGCTCATGATACCCTCCAGGGGGTCCAGAAGTCCCTAAAAACCCAGGCGGAGGAGGCCGCGGCCGTGGCAAATCTTTGAAAGAGAAGTCAGAAAGGCCGAGGCCGAGTGGGATCAGCCCGTAAAGTGAAAAAGAGCTCCGGGCCGAGGTCGCAGAGTTAAAAAAAGGCGTTCTTTGCCGCCACGCCAGGAAGTTGGAGAGGTGTGAAGCCGAGGTACGCAGGGAGGCAGAGGAGGCCTCCCAGAAGTAGGCTGAAGAGGCTCGGGTGGAGGCCATCCGGGCTTATAAAAACTCGTAGGAATATGCCTTCATGCTAACCTGCGGGCATGCGACCAGCATCGGGGAGATCCTCCAGGACCTTAAGGCTGGCAAGACCGTGGCTGAGCTTGCCTGGGGTTGACGCCGATCTAGATGCTATCCGTCCCCGATTCCTTGAGACCACTGGCGCCCAGGATGCTCCCCCTCCGGAAGAAGAAGTGTCTTCAAGTGAGCCTGTTGAGATACCTCCTCCTACCGGGGCCTGATCTTCTTACCTTCTGGGGTTTTTGTTTTTGCTGCCGTATTTTCCTTTTCATGGACTAGATGGCCTTATACCTTTTGATGTAATGGATTCCGGCCCCCCAATGTAAATATTTTGCTTAGTAAATGAAGTTCCTTTTGGTCACTCGTGCATTCGTCTGCATTTGTAAATTTTCACTAAGTATTGTGCTCGCTCTTTTTCCTACTTTGTCTGCTTTTTTCTTTTATTTTCCCCAAGTATGGGGCTCGGCTTTCTAGTGTATAAATGGCACGAATAATGGGCTATAATTGCCTGGGTTTGTTTGTCAAGTTTTGTGCTCTGGACTTGGCCGAGTCTTTATTTTTCATTAGGCTCGCCTCTTGGTGGAGCTCTTTTTATTTAAACGCACGAGACTTACCGAGAGACGAGCAGTCGGTGCTCGGGTTTTAACCGAGGCGATCGAATCGGTGCTCGGATCTTGGCCGAGACGAATGGAACGATGCTCGGCACTTAACCGAGGCGAATAAAAAGTTGCCCGCTTTAAGAGAGCTCACAGAATATCAGATGAACGGATAAGTTTTTAGAATTGTGACTGAACCACAAACTCCGCACTTTATTGATAATACTTCTTGAGGTATGATACATTCCACGGGTGCGCAAACTTTTCTCCGCTTAAGTACTCGAGCTGATACGCCCCGTTTGACATGATCTTACTGACCCAGAACGGTCCTTCCCAGATCGGTTTTAACGGGCTGGGCTCCGCCCTGGTCACCCTTTTTAGAACGAGGTCACCGACTCGAAACTTCATCTCCTTTACTCTTGAATTGTAGTACCTTTCACTCTTTTGTTTGAATACAACGTTTCTCATCTCAAGATCGCATCGTTTCTCTCCCAAAGAGATCCGGCTCGGCTTAGAGCGCGGCTTCATTATTTTCTTCGGAAAAATTTGCAACCCTAAATGTAGGGGCTTCGATTTTGACAGGGATAACGGCCTCGGCTCCATAGGCCAGGGAAAAAGGCGTCTCCCCCGTGGCCACTCGATGCGTCGTTCTATACGACCACAATACGGCAACTCGGGCCAATTTCCTTTAGATTCTTCAAGCCTTGCCTTCAGTGGTATACTTGAGTATCTTGTTCACCGGTTCGACTCGCCTCGTTGGATCGTAGGTTATACGAGGTCGAGAAATGATTCTTAATATGAAAGCCTTCACAAAAATTTCGAAACCTCCGATTATCAAACTATTTCCTATTATCTCAGAATAATCGAGTATGGTGTCCCAAACCTACGGATGATGGACTTCCACACAAAATTAACAATCCTTTCTTCATCTATTTTTGCCAAAGGCTCCGCCTCCCCATTTCGTAAAATAATCCACCGCTACAATGGCATATCTCACGCCCCTTTTGCCGTGGGGAGTGGTAATGAGGTCCATTCCCATTTGGCAAATGGCCATGGATGAATATGGAAGTGAGTTGTTCGGGGTGGTATCAACCTCGGGCGCAAATCTCGACACCTTTCACACTTTTTGACAAGTAATGTCGCATCCTTTTAAGGACGACCAAGAATACCCTTGTCGTATCAACTTATATGCCAATGTTTGGCCCCCGGCGTGATTTCCACATATACCCTTGTGTACCTCTCGGAGAGCATAGTCTGCGTCTGTTTCGGATAGGCATCAAAGGAGCGAGACGAAATATCCACACTTGTATAGGACACCATCCACCAGTGTGAACCGAGCAGCCTGAGTCCGCAACGTTCTGGCTTCAATCTTATCTTCTGGTTGAACACCGTTCTCCAAGTACTGGATGATTGGAGTCATCCGGTCGCCTTCGGCTTTGCTTCATTAGCATGTATCTTTCGGCATTAAGTGATGGGGTGGACAGCTGGGTGATAGTAACATCTGCAATCGTGTCTGTCCCCGGGATGGAGGCTAACCGTGCCAAGGCATTTGCCTGCATGTTATCAGTTCTGGGAATATGCAAGACTTCCTCTTTGAAATGCGAGAGTTTCTTCTTAACCAAATCCAAGTACCGTGCAATTTTCTGTTCCTTTGCTTCATACTCGCCATTGATTTGATGGACCACCAGTTGTGAATCATTGTGTACTAACAATCGTTTCAGGCCCATCGATGCTGCCATTTCTAATCCTGCCAGGAGTGCTTCATACTCGGCTTCGTTGTTAGTCGCTGGAAATTGAAACCGTACGGCCGAGCAGTAGCACTTGAGTTTTGGATCGATTATCATGATCCCAACCCCCTGCTTGGCCTGCGGTGGAAGATCCATTGATGAACAACTTCCACACTTGGTCTTCGATTACATCTACCGGATGGAAGGTGTGAACTCGCCACAAAATCAGCCAATGCTTGCCCTTTAATCGCCGTTCGTGGCTCGTGACGAGATGTCAAATTGGCTAAGCTCAAAGCCCACACTTAATCATCCGACCCGAGGTGTCCTGGTCGGTGTAGAACTTGCTTGATGTGGATAGAAAGTACGGACGGAATTTTCGGGCTGAAATGACTAGCGAATATGCCAGCTTCTCCATGGGCGGATACCGGAGCTCGGCGTCATGCAACGCCTGGCTTGTGTAGTAGATTGGGTGTTGGATGGAGTTGTCCAACCGATAAGACCGAAGCCGATCGCGTCTTTCGGAGACCGCGAGATACAAATATAAGTTTTCCCCTTGCTCGGTTTTTGTAGTACAGAATTGAGGCTAAGTGTTGTTTGAGTGACTCGAAAGTGGCTTGTGTCTGTTTCGGTCCATTCAAAATTCTTATTTTTCTTTATTATTTCAAGAAAGGTTTACATTTATCTGTGGACCTTGAAACGAATCGGTTTAGGGCAACTAGTCGGACTGTTAGACTTTGTACTTTTTTGACGTAATTGGGGGTTCAAGATCAATTATGGCTTTTATTTTATCTAGGTTGGCCTCGATTCCCCTTTGACTAACCATATACCCCAGAAATTTACTCCGAACCGACCCCAAAAGTGCATTTTTTTGGGTTCAACATCATCTTATACTCTCGCAAAATGGCAAACATTTTATTAAGATCAGTAAGATGATCAGATATGTACAAGGATTTCACCAACATGTCATCCACATAAACCTCCATGGTATGACCTATCAACTCCTCAAATATTTTATTACTAACCTTTGATAGGTCGCCCCGGCATTCTTAACCCCAAACGGCATCATCTTGTAGCAGTACACACCGCGAGCAGAGAAGAATGATGTATTCTCCTCGTCATTCGGATGCATTCAAATTTGATTATAGTCTGAGTATGCATCCATGAAACTCATAAGCTCATATCCGGCTGTGACATCCACCATATAGTCGATGTTGGGCAAGGGGTAGCTGTCTTTTGGGTACGCCTTGTTGAGGTCGGTGAAGTCCACACAAAGGCGCCATAAACCGTTGCTCTTCTTCACTAATACAGGGTTGGCCACCCATCGAGGGTAAAGGGCTTCCCTGATGAAATGATTGTCGAGCAATTTACTGACCTCGGCTTCCAGAGTGACCTGCCTGTAGGGACCGAGCTTGCGTCATTTTTGGATCACTGGTCGAAACGTAAGGTCTATGTTGAAACGATGGCACGCGTGCTTGGGATCGATTCCTGGCATGTCAGAGTGTGTCCATGCGAAGACATCAAGATTGTTCCCAAGGAATTCGATCAATTCCGACCAAAATGGTTCCTGGAGGTCGTGGCCAATGCGTAATTGGCGTCCCCCATGTTGCTTGTCGACATCAACTACGTCGACTTGTTCTACTGGTTCCGCATGCTTTCTTTTTTTACTCTGCCCCTCTTTTTTCTGCAGGGCCAGCTCGTCTTCAATCGTCGGCCTGCTCTCCGGCTTCACTTTGGTTGCTGACTTCTCCCTACCTTCAATCATTGGTTCTTTTCCAGGTCGTCTGCCTGAATCATTTTCTAAAACAACAACCTCACCCTGCTCGGGCTCATCTTTTTCCTCCGAGTCGTTCTTCACCGTCCTGTTGGATTCTCCCCTTTCTACCACATTAATCTCCGCAGGACGGAGCTTGAGAGAACACTCCCGTGACTCTTTCTGATTCCCTTCGTGGATGGCTTCTCCATCCGGGGTTGGAAACTTTACGCAAAAATGATATATTGACACAGCTGCTTTCAAATGGTAAAGCAGCGGCCTCCCAATAATTGCGTTATACTCGGAGTCATCATTGATAATTTTAAACATGGTAATAACAGTTCGTTTATGTATTCCCTGCCCCATTTGAATGGGCAAATCAACCTCCCTAAGTGGGATGATCCTTCCTCCTCCAAAACCCAGTATACTATCATTACATGAACGAATATAGCTTTCGTCCACGTTCAGTCTTCGGAAAGCCCGAATATAAATAACCGACGAGTAGCTTCCTGAATCAATGAGAATTATGTGCACCGGAATGCCCATAATAGGTGTCGTAATGACCAGGGGGTCAGAATATGGATGCACCACCTGGTCGACATCCACGTCCGAGAAGACAAATTAACCCGTCAGTTGGCCTTCCCTGATTTCCGCCACCCGTACTTTGTCTCTCGCGGGCGCTTGCCTCGACATCGCTTTTTCTCTTTCGACAGAGCGGCTGTCCTCGGCCGCATTGGTGTTGATTCTATTAACATTGGAAATCATCAAAATTTCCCTTCCTTGATTCTCGTCCGGTGGCAAAGGCAGGTGAGTTGGATTTGGCAGTCGCTCCGGATTCACACCCGGAGCGAGCGCTAGTGGTGGCGGTAATTCATGGACGTACCTCTTTAGGCCGCCCCTCTGCACGATGCGCATTATTTCTCTGATGAGGTCTCAACACTCATCTGTTTCAGGGCCTATCGACTTGTGATAGACACAGTATCTCCGAGCATCTAATTTTGTAGGCTCCAGCCTTAAAGGCCGAGCCGGTGGTAACAAATTAAGACCCTGTATCTCATTCCATATCGCTGAAGGAGTGTGGGTCAGAGCACTCCTTAGCGCAACAACCTCGGCTCGCACCTCTTGGCGCGCCTTATACCTAGTGGTCGGATCTTCCAAAAAATGCCTAAAACCCGACCCCGATCCAGAAGCAGACTCCTTTTTACCATCCTTCTTCACGCCCCCGGTCTTCTGCTCGGGACGTTGACTGATCATCGCTTCTTCAACAGATGTGGCGCTCTGCGCGAATAAGAAATTCCTGGTATGAGGTCGCCCCCGATTCGTGGATAGAATAGTTGAACCATGTTTCGGGCGAGACCGGCCATGGCCGCGATCAGAATAACATCATACGAGACCGACTCTATTTCTCGGACCTGCTTATTGAACCGGGTATGTAACTTTTCAAAGGTTCATCCTTTCCATGTTTAATGTTTACAAGGGAATCTTTTGGCGCGGCTTGGACTTTGGATGTTAAAAATGCATTGTAAATGCGGGTGCGTGTCGCCCAAGACCGAATGGACCTTTTGCGGCGTTATCGAAACCAATGGTGGGCTCGACGCCAGCGTCAACGGTAAAGCCTTGCATAAGATTGCGTCGCTGGTCTTTGTAGAGCTCCATCCATGCTAAATATTTATGAATGTGGGTCGTCGGGTCGGTCTCTCCATATGCAGACCAACCTGTGGAATCTTGAGCTTCAGCGGCAAAGGAGTTGATAGGATCTTTGGGAGCAAATGGTGACACAAAGAGAGGGTCGACTTGTCACAAGGGGCGACCTTGGTGCATCGAACTTCTTCAGGGCCATCCTCCAATTCATTTAGGCGGTGGCGAAGACGCAGGATTTCGCTGCTTTCGTTTCTAGTGGGCTAGGACCATGGGTTTGGTTAACCCTAGCCGGCTCTCTGTCATCCGGGAATCGGAGCCTGGAACTTATCAATTGAGCGGGCGAGAGAGGTCAAGCCCGGCCTGCCTCGCAAACACCGAGCGGCGCGTCGTGGTTGTAGGTGCGTCGGCGGCGACTCGACCACCCCCGCTTTGTTCTCCGACCTCGTCGTGTGGCCGTCTCCTATCACGTTGGCCATGTTGTTCATTGTGAGAACTAGCCTCCGGCCTTCATCGTGGGAGGCGCGGGGACTCGAGGATTAACATTAATATTCGAGGGTTAGGTTGGTGAGTATTTACGGGAAGCGGAGTTGTGTGCGTGGGGGTACTCGCGAGTGTTTGTGAAATAAGTTGATTCATTTGCTTCGGACAAATGCGGGGTTGGCAATTAATCGGGCAAAAGGAAGCAAGGTTGCGCTCCTCCCCGATCGGGAGAGGCACGCGTTTTGGCCATTAGTATTTTGGCCGGTTTGGTTATTTACAGATGGGTCTTCAGTGGCATGAACGTTTGGAGATAGCTGACACATGTTTTTTTCCTTTCTCAAGGGGGATAACACTAAGTTTATCTGAACTCACGTGGCTTGATTAGCTGGAAATTCGGACTGGACCTAGACGGGCCTTCCTTCTAGCGCCAATTTGTTGACGTGCGTTTTGGTCAACAAGCAAAATATATGGAAATGTAAGACGTGGAAATAGAGATAGATTCTAATACAGGGCTAATTCCGCCTTTTTATACAAAGTGCCGAGCAGAAAGTTTCTGGTCGATTTTTCTTTACAGTTGTACTTTTACAAGCGTTTTTCCTCTATTATTTCTCTCTTGTCTTTTTCCTCATAAATGAGGCCTATTTATACTCATATCATTAGTGGGTTTTTAATAATCACTATTACACTTAATACTAAAAATAATTACAAAGGGACACATGTCCTTCCTTAAATACGCATGTTGGCCAAGTGTTTGCCACTTGTCGACTCATCTGGTTGTTAGCCGACAAGTGGCGCATCGTGCTAATGGGGCACTTAACTTTCCTTAACTGGATAGTTATCCTTTAAATTTCCCGCCATAAATCTCCCGCCATAATCCAGCTCGGGCCGAGCCGAGCCCAACTCGTGCCACGTTATCAGGCCGGCAACTGACGTCACCAGCTCGGTCTGTGCTGTCCCGCAGGTCCCACACATGCATGGGCTGAATGGCCACGTGAATTAATTTACTTCCAGCTCAGCTCGGGTGTCATCAATAACTATATATAATGTAAAACAAAAAGATCATACAAGTACTTGTCAAACTCTTCAGTCTTCAGTTAACTTAAAATATAATCATTTATTACAAACAAAGCATATAATTATATAATTTATATTCCCTTCGGTCATTTTATTTCAGTACAAAACTCTAACGATTAATTTAGTTCTGAAATAATGCATAAAATAAGTTTTTTGTTTATTTAAATTTATTAGCTAACAAATTAGAAAGAAATTACCACAAATAATCATACTTTCACAGTTCAATTTCTTTTTTTAAAAAGAAAAAGGAAAATGAACGGATGAACCTGTTTTTCGTTGACATTGTGCAAACTAACATGTACACACTCCATCTTATTTGGATAACAATAATACCCAAAAAAACAAATAAAATCATTGTCACAGATATTTGTTGGACAATATTTTATTGATTTAAAACCATATCCTTATTCCTTAGCCCTCAATTGAGGCTACTTTATACCCACTTCCCCTTTTTCATGCTAGTGGTTATGTGAGTAAGTGGTTTTTGCCTTAACTTCAATTATAAAAGGGACCTAACTATTAGTTCTTCAAAAAATGAGATTAATACTACTCTTCATTTGACAGATTGATATTACACTTCAGTTTTGGCCGCCCATTTAATTTTGACATTGATATTGTTTTTTTAGGCAAATCACTCCAAATTAATATTTCTGAATTACTCTAATTCTTCTTCTTCCAAAGTCGAAAGTCTTTTCTCCCAAAATGGAAGTCTTTAGATTAAGAACTTGCATGCAACACCAAAGAAACGTTAGAGTGTTCTAGGTTGTTCAAGGGAGGCTCATCCGACGCTCAAGTCAGCACGGTGAACGAGAGAGAATAATAAACAGTACTTGAATACAAAATATGAATTAATTGAGACTATGAGAGACTATGAGAATCTGGCCTCGGTGGCGGGTATGAGAAAACGGCTTGTGGGATGGATCCGGACCCGTGGGTCCGGGTTATTCCATCTGTAGCCAACTAATTAATAGGTAATTAATGGGATTAAATCAATATATAAATTGAATTATATACTAAGAATAAAATATCATTTGTGCCCCCAACAGACATATATTGTTGTTGTTGATAGATTTCTACTACTGCTTCTTCTATTTTAGAAACATTAAACGTCGTCAAAAAGAAAAAAATCCAGCTCCTCTTTCTTTAATTTCCCTCCATTGGTTTGAGCGTTGAGTATACAAGTGGTGGGGTTCTCTTCTTTGCAGCACCATCGGATTATCAAATCTTGGGATATGGACGTGCTTATCAACGTATCTACCAAAGACAAAGGTGGGGATGTTTCTTCTAAAGAGAAAGTCTTACTGGCAAGATACTTTCACTCGACTATTCTAAACTTGACTTCTATTTAATTTTTAGATATTGTTATTATTTTGTTACTTGTTCCTAAATTAGTAGAAATATTCCCAATTGTTTTTGTGCGTAATTTTCCAACAGTGTTTAATCTGATTTGAGATTTGATTCTGGAAACAGAATTAAATTGTTTAATAACTAAACTATATTTTTGGTCCGTTTGAAGGCCTTTTGGAATCTGCAACATGACCCGCCGGCCAAACCAGGCAATCTACTAAGTTAATTATTTATACATTTTCAATATTTTGCATGTTCTGCATGTGGGGAACAGAATACCAATCTCAACCCATCACAAATTAATTAGTTGGAGAAATAAATTATACTGCTAAACTCTAATAATTGATTTTAAGCATGTTACTGTCCAGTCAAAACATTTATCTTTTTTTTTTTTTGATCGGTATTTATCTTTTATAATATGGTGTGTTGTTTAAATCTCATCATTAATTCCACTAGACGACCATTTTATGTGCAATAATAATTAATTTTAATAACTTATTTTAAAGCTAGTTGTTTGGCTTGTAAGCAAAGACGAATTCACCTATCCTGCCCCCATAGATTTTTTGTTACTATTATTGATTATTTATGCAACACTATTTATATTTATAACTTGCACTATTAATTTATGTAGAAAGTGTTATATTATATTAATAATTTGTTTGAAAAAATGTTATATGACATTATAAGATTATAACATTATAAATTATATAACATTAAGTTAATAGTGTACACAAAATTATAATATTAATAATATTATGATTTATGAAAGTTTAATAATTTATAAAACAATAATAACACTAATTTATAAAAGTGGTTTAATTTTGTAAACTAATAGTGTGCCCTAATTTTAATTGTAAAACATTAACATTATAAATAAAAACATTAAATAACATATTATAAAAAAATTAATCATATTATATAAATTTTTTAAAGCTATGTATTTATTAGGTTGGAAAAACAAAGTGTGCCACCATCAATTATTTTTGATGTAGTTTATAGCCGTATTTATTTTGTGCCCCCTTTATAAAAAAATTTTGGATTCGTCCGCTTGTAAGTAGTTTACTATATTTTTTTTTAATAATAATTCACATTTATTAATTCAAAAATAACTTATTTAAAATATATATTTGAAAATGGAAAATATTATTACAAAATTAAATAGTTTGATTATGTACTGCAGTAACAATTTTATATTCATTTACCATATATTTCCTGTTTCATATATTGCATTCTACTCTGCATTGAACACTATGACATATAATTATGAATATTATTATTATCTTTTAACAAGTAACATTGGTTAATTATATTGGAAAATAGAACATCGTTGTTAACAAGAACAAAACAACAAACCATTAAAAAAAATAAAAAAAAAATTATAATGTACATGCAAGGAATCCTACAACAAGGAATCCTATAAGCAGCACCCACGATATATTAAGTGATAGACCCCACAACCGGTTGATAGATTTTGGGATAATTTTATTTCTAGTTTTAGTTTTTAATTAAGTCATTTATTTGACCCCACATTCAATTGATTTTAATTAATCAGTTGTTAATACTAATTGTATAACCATTAGATATATATTAATAAATAAATAAAATATGTGTAAATGTATCATGATACTCAAGATCGATTGGTATTCGTCTCGGCGACTAAAGCTCATTCAAACTCGATCCAATAATCAAACCAAACTTCAACACAATTATTGAAAATGTATTAATATTTATTCAAACAAACTTATGGTGCATTTGGATTTAGGGATTTCAAATCCAATGTATTTGAAAATGAATGGATTTCAAATACTTTGATTTTGAAATTCATCTCTTGTTTGGATGATATGGATTTGTGTAAGAATTTCAAATCCATCATAAATTTTGATAAAAAAAACTTAAAAGATCTAATAATTTTCTTAATTGACGTTTAATAAATAAAAATAAAAGATTTAATCTTATTATATTTATAAATAATTATAATTGTATACACTAATTATAAAAATATGAAATATATAAAGTTTATTATGTGTGAATATGTGTGTGAGAGAGAGGAAGTGTGTGTGCAATATGTGTATGTGTGAAGTGTGTGTAATGTGTGTGTCTGTGTGGGTGAAGTGTGTGCAATTTGTATATGGAGTGTGTGTGTATGTGTACAGTGTGTGTGTGTGTGTGAATGCGTGTGCAATGTGTGTGAATATGCAAGTGCGCATAAAAAAAAAAAAATCAAATGACTAGGTTTTGGGAGGTATTTAAAATCATTCAAAAATGAACTAAAACTTAAAAGAGAGATTTAAAACCACTGATTTGGATTTATAAACCAAACAAGGGTATGAATTTAGCTAAAGATTTCAAATTTCTTATCTCAAATTTCTCATCTCAAATTCCCTCCCAAATCCCCCATCCAAATGCACTCTCAGACAATAATATGTTTGATATATGTTACTCAATTCGCCGACATCCATATTAAAAAGAGTACTATTATTCGTCAATGGCTCATTTATTTTTGATTAATTAATATAAAACAAGTTATCAATTTGATGGGGTAAAATTGATGTTTTACTATTTTTATTTATTGCATTACTTGATTTCAAAAATTAATTTTTTAATTACCCAAGATTTAATAATTAATGTTGGATCAATCTTTGTTGAGCGGTCCATGACCATAAGGCACGTATCATTGCTTATAGTCCACGAGGTACAACTCATTGCATAAATAATCGTTCCATATTTATTTTAAGTTAATATGAACTTAATCTTTTAATTAATTCATTTGCTTTGAGATATTCTCTACATAGTTGTTGACTTAAGTATCTAATAGGCTTTACCGAAACATCATCAGCATTCAGCATCTTCCTAACTTTGTATGTCATGATGCAGTTTGCAGGCTAGTTTCCGTTACAACACTACTCTTGCTTTAGAGTTACCCTCACTAATAAGAACTTGAACTATAGGACAGATACATTGACCTGGAGTGATTTATCACATTTAAAAAAGCAAACACACTTACATTTTTTTTATGAAATTATTTCAATTATTAAAATCATACTATTTATTAAAAAAACCTTTTATGTAAAATTAAGACGCAATGCCCTTGTGCCACTTGTTCCCTGGAAGGGTGACCAGGCAAGTCGTTGTCGGTCATACTTTTATGGATTGTGACCCCATCTCTATTATTATTTGACCTTCCCAACGAACTTCCTAATTAACAACGTTTGGACATCGCAAATCACGTCTAGACATCTTGTTTTATTATAAGGTTAAGGACTTAAGGTTCTAATTTCTTTAACTAAAAAAGATATTTTGGATTTGAGTTCTAACTTCTACGGACAGAAATATTTATCTGTTTTTACAACTATTATTAATTATATGATGTATATTTAATTTAGAATTCTCTAAAAAGTAAAAAATAAACGACATCAAATCAAGTACAAATTAACACATCAATAATTAATGCATTATTAGTTGGTATTTGATGGTACCCGAGCCGAGCTGGACAAAAATATGTCCACGTGGCCATTCAGCTGATGATGACGTAAGCGCCCAAGATGATGTGGCCCGACCAGGATGACGTAAGCAACCGAGCTAATGACGTGGCACGAGCCGAGCCCGGTCCACTACACCCAAATGAAATCAAGCAAGTGCTCCACTCAACAAATCTCCCACTAAGTAGATTCAACATTCCAAAGCGCATCAATGTGCCACCGCCGAATCAAAGGGACAAGTCAACAAGTTCCTCTCAACACATGGCCAGCATGCGCCTCATGCATACCAGAGAGAAGACACGTGCCCCACAATTATCCCACTATTATGCTAGATGTAATGATGATTAGCCCACTAATTGTATTAGTGTAAATAGATCTCATTTATTAGAAAAAGACAAGAGAGATAATCCTACTATAAAGTTTGTAAGGTTCAAATTGAGTGATTTAAACCAACCGGACAAGCTCTCCGCTTTCGATCTTCCATATATAAAAGACATTTAATCAACCACATTTCACATAAATCAAGTGTTTATTTCATTTCCACGTCATTTTATTTAAGTATTTTGTTTGTTGATCCAAGAAGCACGTCAACAAATTAGCGATAGAAGGAGGGCACCGTTTGGTCCAGTCAGCTTTTGGAGACGTCCAAACTATTCCAGCCAAGGTAAATTGTTTCATTCTCCTACCAAAATGAGTGAAAACTCAAGAAACCCACGCAACGACCCACCAATACATCCCCCACGAGTCGATCCACCCCTAAACACAAACGCCAACCCACAAGATCCAACACCCTCAAACAATGACAATCAAGAAGTCAATTCTCGGAATAGGCAACCTGATGAGAGACGTGAAAGGAGACGACTACAAGATGATGCCGCTCGGATTAAAAAATGCTGGGGCAACCTATCAGAGGTTAGTCAACAAGATGTTTGAGAAACTGATAGGGCACACTATAGAGGTATATGTAGATGATATGCTTGTAAAATCTCTGGATGTTGCTGATCATCTTTGTGATCTTAATGAAATGTACATTTTTTCGCATTTAACATCAACAAAAAAAAAGGAGTTCACAAAGGAAATCAATGAGAATCTCGGAGTGCTCCTCAAGATCGACAGGTTGAAATAAATATTATCGAAAGGGGAATCCAGAAGTCGTGAAGGTGAAGGCATTGGGTCACCGAGCAAGATCGAGCCGAACACCGAGCCGGCAACCAAAACTGTTCGATAGAGCCGACCCGGCAGTGGGCGGGAAAGAGCCAATCACGAGGCGTAAGAATTGTTCTTGAAAAAAAGAAGGACAAAGCAAGAAGCGCATGCATGCTAAGGCCGATTACATCAAAAACAAAAAAAAAAACACCATATGAGCGGGAGGTCGAGTCCCACAGGGTGCAGAATCGAGTCGGGTCACTCAAGCTACTTCCTCCCCATCTTCATTGGCTAGAGGTTCACCCCGCTCGGAGACAAGATCATCGGAACCGAGGACGGAGAACGCCGGATCCGCATTCAAATCATCAAGCTCTTTCTCCAGGTCGGCCACGGTCTTTCCTTCTTAAGATCCCCAAAGATCTCTTCAATCGGGTCGCATGCCCACAAGTCAAGATGCTCCCACGGCATATTGTGCTTTCTCTCCCCCGGTTGGTTTTGCGAACTCTTCGATCCAGGTTGTCCAACCTCGAGCTGGCACATCCCGCGCTGCCCGACTGGCCTCCGGCAACACCGCCACCTGCACCTCGGTCAGTGTTGAGCACTTGGCAAACTCAATAAACCACTTTGGCCTCGGGACCGCCATCCTCACAAGCGTCCTCCCGGCTAAAATTCGAGGGGATAAAATGTCCTTCCTGCCCCAGATCATCCGGAAATGCCCGCCGCGGGGCTTCATTCAAAGTCTCCCCCGAAGGAATTCGATCAGTGATACCGATAGAGTCGGCTCGGCCACCCTCTCGATGCCCGCCAGGCTCATTTATTTCTATGCCGCTCCCCCTCCTCATCTACCTAAGGGGCTTCTCACCGTCCTCTTGATCGTCTGTGGCTGGACGCTTGCCACGCTGGATCTCGGCCCGCCTTTCCTCCTATGTCTCGGCGGTCTGGCCAACATTCGCCCCGGTCCCACGGGCAGCGGTCTGCCTTACCCGATGGAGGTGAGCAAAAACATCCACCCCTGCTCGACCTACAACAAGCATGCAAAGTATCAGATGTTGAAATAAAAAGAAAGTAAAAAATTATAGAAAGATGCTTACCTTGGGTTTCAGTCTGTCACGGCTGCTCAGTCTGCCCAGCCCGTTCAGCCATTGAAGGCACTTGCCTAAGGGGATCAGGACTCGATAGAGGTGATCCAACCTGTTTGGTCCCAGTTAGTTGTTGCTCTGGCTCCAGTGTCCCGACTCGCTCTGCCCGTGGTGGACTCCCTCTGCCTTGCTCCTCCTCGGCCACCTCTTGCTCAGCCTCCGAGTCATCTGGCAGCCTTCTCCGCAGTCCGGCCTGAGCCATCTCTCCCTCCGTGGCCAAGATTTGTATCCTCCTATCCGACGCGGCCAACGCCTGGATATTCTCCAACCGATTAACAAAAGCGTCCGAAAGGCGGCTCGGAGAAAGATGGTTCCCTGCACGGAAAGTGGTAAAGAATTAATGATTAGAAAAAACTGTTAAAAATTTAAAGAAATAAATGTACTTGCAAAAATCATATCGGAATTCAAGCGGAGGGGATAGAGACGAGTCCCCTCGGGGCGGGTCCGCGCCGCCACCGACCAGAACCACTTGTCCTTCCACTCCTTCAAGGATTGCGGAAGGCCTAGACCAACCCATCTGGATATCCAGGTCGGGTCTGTACATAGTACCACCCTGAGGGACGCCCATCCCGGGGTCACTTTCCAAATGAAAAGCTCATTCAACTCGTCGAAATGTGGGCGCGGGTAATCTTGGAGAGAAAAGAGGACGAGTAGCCCAATTATCCGACCCCAGGTCACCGGGTGTGCCTGGGACAAAGGCAGGTTCCACTTCCTGAACCATTTCGTTATCAACCTTGGCACAGGGAACCTCAGCCCATACATAAGGTTGTGGGCATACATGGCGATACACCCCGCCGACGGGTGCTCGTGTACTCGACATGATCCCAAGCAACCGTAAGTGCACCATCGAAGGGATCATATGCCTCTCATGAAGGGCATCCAACTCTTTTGCCGCATCATCATGCCGATCTACTCGCTCGTCGGTCCGACTCCACCCTTCCACCACATGCAACGGGGCCCACCGCCGGTCTTGCGTCCCCATTTCTATATCCGGCTAGCCCCGGGCCGCCCGATCTTCCCCACTGTCCCTGGGACCTTCGCGGCCGCTGCGTGCCGTGCTCCTCGGCAAGACCTAACCTCCTCGCACATCATCACCCCCGGATCCCATATTTTTCATGAGTTGTCTCGTGTGCCGATTTGAACTCCCTACTTCCTCACTGACTCCTCCCGAGGCAAGTCGCTTGTACACTTGGCCCTTACGGAATATTGTTATGGGGGTAGGATCAAATATTATGAATCGCTTCTAAACGAACCTCCGGTTCAGGGATATTATTTGAACCGAGACGCGATTATGTTAGACCTTCTCGTGTCGCTTTCTCCGGTGAATGACTTAGAGATGGAAGATCATCGGACAGGGGATCTTCAACCTCAACTTCAACGCTAAAATCTTGGTTTTGACTGTCGTCAGCGGAACCAGACATGTCTTTTGAAAAAAGAAAAGAAAAGAAGAAAGAAAAGAAGAATTTGGAAAGTTACCTAAGTGTTCTTGGACTCCTGTACTCAAAGGCCGACCTGGATCTCCGCTTCGGTCTCTCGCAAATGCTACTCGAATGAAGTGAATGCGAAAGTAAGAAATGAAAGAGGAAAGAGGTATTTATAGTTAACTTCCTCGTAAGTTTCGCACCAGTTGGAGAGGGCGCGTCTTTTCAAATTCAAAAAAGCTGGGTAACTGTCACGTCCCCATGCTTCCCACACAATGGTGGTCCAATAGAAAGATGCCACGTGTTTGTCATCATGGGACTCAATTAATGCGCCGTTTTAGACATTGATGAACAGGTGACAGCTGTTAGCAAACGGTTTGACTTCTCAAATTTTCTCTTCCCAATCAAAGTTTAAATCCATTTCGAAGAATCTTCTCCTCGGAATTAAACTTGGGGGCCATTGATGATACCCGAGCCGAGCTGGACAAAAATATGTCCACGTGGCCATTCAACTGATGATGATGTAAGCCGCCTAAGATGACGTGGCCCGATCAGGATGACGTAAGCAATCGAGCTGATGACGTGGCACGAGCCGAGCCCGGTCCACTACACCCAAATGAAATCAAGCAAGTGCTCCACTCAACAAATCTCCCACTAAGTAGATTCAACATTCCAGTGGCAGACCAAGGTGCCACCTGTCGAACAGTCAAAGGGACAAGTCAACAAGTTCCTCTCAACACATGACCAGCATACGCCTCATGCACACCAGGGAGAAGACACGTGCCCCACAATTATCCCACTATTATGCTAGATGTAATGATGATTAGCCCACTAATTGTACTAGTGTAAATAGATCTCATTTATTAGGAAAAAGACAAGAGAGATAATCCTACTATAAAGCTTGTAAGGTTCAAATTGAGTGATTTAAACCGACTGACAAGCTCGCTTCGGTCTTCGATATTTAAAATGCAGAATCAGCCACCTTTCGCATAATTCCAAGTGTTTATTTCATTTCCACGTCATTTTATTTAAGTATTTTGTTTGTTGATTCAAGAAGCACGTCAACAGTATTAATATATGTTCTAAACATGGCTTAAGCTTCCGAGTTTTGACAATATTATTCGACGGTTATGAATCCAAAAGAACAGATTTTTCATGTGGCGTAGGTTCTATAAAACATTGTTGCAGCTGGTACGTTTTTATATTGGAATTTTTTTGAACCATTTGATTTTCATTTATTTAGATAATCTTCGTAACATTAAAATTTTCAATAAATTAGTGCAGAACAAAGTGATGAAAAAAAGTATATAGTTTGATTCATAAGGCAGCAATTTGGAGATTCAATTGTGAACTGATTGATATCTTAAATGAGTATCGAGGAAATGTCGGTAACAATTTCTCCAATAATCGGTCGCCAATTTACTAAACAAAACAATAGGTTTATGTGATTATGTCATGTTGCAAGATTAATCTATTTAGTGACTTTATTTGTAATAGACATAGCATGAGATTTTGATGGAGATATGATATATCTTTTATGATTTTACATTATCTTATATTTTAGAAAGTGATTTGTGTTTAGAGTCTTTTATTCCGGTTTATCTTTTAATGTTTTCTAATTAAGTTAGGACTTTTAGTTTGGTCTTATAAATAGTTATTTTACTATTATTTTTAGGGAGGTTGAATTATTATTAATTTTGAGATTATTCTCTTTGCAATACATGTTCTTTTGAGAATTATATTGCTTTGTTCAATACTTCCTAGGTATTCTTGAGAATCAACGGTAGTATTTGTGTTCTTTGTTGTTTTTGTTACGCTCCGCCTCGATTGGTATTCGTGAGACCGACTACGCTCCCGAACCATGTTGTCAGACAGATCCACAATGCATGAACGACATCACACGATCCGTCGTCAGATCGACTTGTTGACACAACGGATAATCACGTTCCGCATCCAAGCAGTAAATTTTTCGACATCGTCACCGCTCAGCTCACGACCGATCGAGATCGAGCACGCGAGGCAGGCAACGGAGGCAGTGGTCGAAACTATCGTGGTGGATGTGGTTTTGATTTTTATCCATTCCCACATAGTTTATCAAATGAGGAGGATGGTGGTTACGATGGACCACCAATTTTTGATGAAAAATCGACGACACTATACCGAGATTAGCTATGAAGAATCTCCAAACTTTGACGAGGAGATTAATGGTTATGATGGTCCACCTATCTTTGATGAGGAGGGTGAGGACGCAAATTGACGGTTGGTTATGATGAGGAGGATGAGGACAATATTCCGTGAGGTTAGCTATGAAAACCCCCTCGAATTTGACGATGATAATGATAGATATGATGGACCACCAATTTTTGATGAGGAAGATGAATATCTCATTCCAAAGATTGGTTATGAAAAACTTCTGGAATTTAACGAGAATGGTGACTATGATAGTCCACCAATTTTCGATGAGGAGGAATATGGTGGTTATGATGACTCCCCAATTTTCGATAAGAAAATTGAGGATATTGATTCGTTGAAGGAAATGGATATTCTCTTTCTCCACCAGAGATCGAAGATATTGTTGATGTCTCACCCTTCCAACAATTTTAATCTCTTATCATTAGGATAAAAGATTATTCATTAAGAGGAGATTATTGTCTCCTTCTTTGCTTAATTGGCAAGATCGGAGGAGACGTTTGTTGGTGTCGATTAATGAAAAATATAATCGCAGAGTCAAATGTCATCCTATAATGGTATTGGAGCCTACAAGATAATGATTGATGGTTTTCTAGAACTCAAGCGGGATTATTTTGTTTTTGATCCAGGTCAAATACATTTTGCTATTCACCTTGTTTTTCCATCTCGTCCTCCTCGTGCCCCTCCATGATTTGAAAATCCTTCTGGTGCCGATCTCCCTTCCGATTCGAGGACGAATCGTCTCGACCCCGGAGAGAATGATGGAGATATGATATATCTTTTAGGATTTTACATTATCTTATATTTTAGAAAGTGATTTGTGTTTAGGAGTCTTTTATTCTGGTTTATCTTTTAATGTTTTCTAATTAAGTTAGGACTTTTAGTTTGGTCTTATAAATAGTTGTTTTACTATTATTTTTAGGGAGGTTGAATTATTATTAATTTTGAGATTATTCTCTTTGCAATACATGTTCTTTTGAGAATTATATTGCTTTGTTCAATACTTCCGATATTCTTGAGAATCAACGGTAGTATTTGTGTTATTTGTTGTTCTTGTTAGGCTTCTGACTGCATCACATTTGCTTAAAATTGTACCTGTAATTGGTAGCTTGATAATTTCAAGTGGCGGAGAATGTGAAAAATCTTAATTATTAATTATCAGACGTGAATAATATTAAAATTAGTTTAGCTAAAAAACTCTAGCCGTCTCCTCTTCTCCCAAATTCTTTATCTCTTTCTTCTCTCACCCTCCATGTATTAATTATTAATTATCAGACGTGAATAATATTAAAAGAAATTTAGCTAAAAAAATCCTAGTATTTTTCTCATTTTCCATCTTTTTTTTTGCATTGA
This sequence comes from Rehmannia glutinosa, assembly GCA_016081115.2. NCBI lineage: Eukaryota > Viridiplantae > Streptophyta > Magnoliopsida > Lamiales > Orobanchaceae > Rehmannia > Rehmannia glutinosa. The sequence continues at coordinate 198,379 of JABTTQ020000493.1, forward strand.
AGATGAAGGAAGCGGTTTATTAATTATTAATTATTAATTACCAGACGTGAATAATATTTATAGTCTCCATATGTGGCCTTTGTTTGTTCCCAATAGGTGACTTTTGTTTTTAGTTAAATAAGTTTGTCCTCGTATGTGAGTTTTTATTTAATTAGAAGATTCAGATGAGCCATTACCTGATGATTCGTGACAGAAATGATATTAATTTCATTGGTTCGTGTTTTGTTCCAACACATCTGTTGTAATGTTTTGATTATGCGAATTAGATAGATTTGTTTAGGTTTAAAATTTTATTTTAGATCTGTACATGTTTTTTTTTTTTATCCGTAGGACTTGCCACTATTTTAAATTTGATGTTGTAATCAATTGTAAATTTTTCTTATGACTGAAAATTCATTTTGATGGCAAATAAAAAAAAAGTTCATTTTGATGCTAAAAAAATCAGATGTGAAAATATTTATTATCACTTATCAGATTATTTTTAACTTTATCCTTCTTGATTAATTAATTAATAATGTTATAATAACCAATCAATAAGTTTGTACCAAATGTTTAGTAAAGCTAAACTAGTTTTCAGAATCCAAAGATCAAGAAATTAAATTGAGAAGTGGTATTATATAGTATAACATTCTTTATTGAAAAAAACTAAAGAACTTAGCTTAGCTTAGTAGCTACACAAAATATTTCTTTCACCATTTACTCAAAAGTGGTTATGCCAATATTTACCCAAAAACAATGCTTCGATGCCGACAAAGAAGAGTACCTCAACTAAAAACTGCAAATTGATCTGCAGTTCCAAAGAACAATAAAAGGAAAATTTGGACCACAAACGCTTTATTATTTAGTTTTGTCTGCAAACTTGTCTTAGTATTATTAATTACATCAGTTTTCAGATTTGTTGAGAAAAATGGGGAAAAAAATTTAAATCTTTTTGTCCCCAACTGGTTAGTTAATTTGCTGAAGCATTGAAGTCCAAGAATGAGAGAATAATAATTCCTAGAATTCGGGATTTAAATGTGAGCCAATTAAATTGAAAAATTTCAATGCTTTACTTTCAAAACAATTAAATTGAATTTTTGTATCTTCAATGCTTTACTTTCAAGGGACTTCTTCCATTGTATTGACATTGATTCTCCCTCTATACTTTTTTCTCTTTTTTTCTTTTTTCTTTTTTCTTTTTTAGCAAGTTAATATGAAAAATAATGTTAGCGAGGTCGAAATGTTGTCCTAAAAGGTGGAATATAAGATTCGGCTACAATTATAATTCATCATATTTTGTGCATGATTATAATGAAATTTGATTTAATACCAAAAGAGCTCAATCCATGAAATAATTTGGCATGAAATTCTCATATGGACGAAAAAAAAAGCCGGCAATAAAACGGTATTTAATTCCATCTTTCATGGTCTAATAGTGTAGGGTGGGTTCTTAAATCCGAAAGGTCTCAAATCCGAATTTCCACCTCTGTACCATTTAATTGAACATGTCGCACATAAAATGCCTAGTGCAGTCAGGGGGCCTTCCCGCCCTCACAACACCCCAAAATTTTTTATCCTTTTTTCTATGGAAAAAACAAAAAAAAAAAAAAATTATATATATTTTTCAAGGGAAAAAATAATTGAACCAGGGAAAAATCTTTTGGGCTAAAGTACTAAATGGTCTTGGCATTTACGCCCGAGTGCGGTTTAACTGGCATTGGTTTTGGTTTTGCAGACTATTGCCCCAAGATAATAGAAGTAAAATAAATAAATAATATGATGTACTTATTACTCCCTCCAATTATAATATTATCGTCTATTTATTTTGTCGATCAATTAATTTATTTATTTTCAAAATGAAATAATGCATAATTTTACCAATTAGTTTAATTTATTCGGGCCCAAAGTATTTTTTTTTCTGAATTCGATTGATCAACTTTCCTCGAAAAAAAAAAAATCGATTGGTCAACAGAATTATATGCACCTTAGTAGTGAAGAGAAATAGTTTTTTAAATACATAAATGGAGTAATGTCCTAGGACCATAGATTTATTCGGAGTGCTAACCACACGTGCCAAGGCCCAAGGTTAAATATCTTTCGGTCTTCAGAGCGGGGCCGCCGGGAATTACGGATCTTGCCAGGGCTCTTCTGCAAAAACAATATAATTGAGGGAGTCAAAAACAAACAATTAAAAAATTGTGAAATTCGAAAAGCCACGTGGATTAGAATTGAGCATAGGCTTGTGCAGTCGTCCGTACGGCCCGGGTGGATAGTGGAGACAACTGCTTGTGATCACTAAAATATCAAAAAGTCACCACTTATTATTGACAAAATTACCCCTTCATATAACTTCTTTTCGTTTTTTGGAGAAAATTCAAATACCTTTTTTTTTATACTGTGTTTGCATTTAATATTAAACTAGTGTTTCACCCGTGCGATGCACAGTGAGTGTTATATTGGACTTTTTAAATGGTGTTATGTTGAACAGTATGAAGTTTGTGGTGTCGGACCATATAAATTTGAGATGGATATAAAAATATTAATATTAATAATATATAAAACTATAAAACAGATTTCAAACAAATTAATCAAATTAATCACTATATTTAAAAATTATAAATCTTGGAACACTTATACACCAGATTCATTGTTTGCTTGTTTATTAATTCATCGTCACCATATACTAATATTTGCAAACTCTTACGATTGGTGACTCGGGAAACAACAACGTATAATTGGCCATGACTAAATATTCGATTCCTCAAAAAACAGTCCGACATTGGAGAGAGATTGTTCGTGGCTCTTATTTATAGTCATGTCATATGATATAATCAGATGAAACTGTCTTCGTTGAAACTTAAAGGGAATTATAAGGTCCGACAGGGTCAATATCATTCGCGGAATCAATACGTTATGCAATCCCATGAGAATTTTAGTTTCAAGTTCATTACACAATCCAATCGAATGATCCATGTTCCTCAACAGCATAACCGAAGTCCCAACCTTCAAAACATTTGTAGTGCATTTGGATCGTGAAAAATAGCATTCATCACAATTTAATAAATATTTTACAAAATTAAATTATTATTGAAAATACCATAAGTGATTTCACTAAACGGGGTGTTCGACAATGGATAAAGTTTTCCTCTTGATGAGGCGTGCAATATAAATCTTGCGGACAATTTTGGAGATGTACTTTCATTCTCTGTAAAACAAAATTAGATTGAATAAAATACGCAAATGAGAATTTTATAAACAAATATTTGAATCAAATTAGTATAAATTTTAAACAATATACTAATCACATTGTTTAAAACAAAAATTACAATGTCAATGATTTTAAATATACAGAATATTTGTTTTTACCTAAATATCATCACATTTTCTTACCCAACATTTAAAATGATGAACTTTTTAATGTTTAATTCATTTTCAGATTGTATATAATAAACTCTAAACATACATACCCTAGTGCAATTTATCATTTTCTTAATATATTATCTTATAATATTAATAAACTTAACACATAATTATTTTATATTTTTACACTGAATTATTTTTAGAGTGAATTATACAGAATTTCTTTGTTTACAAATTGGGAAAATACAATCTTCTATTATTATTATACATATTATATATATTTATAATAAAAATTCATAATTCATAATTTATATATATATATCTATAATAATTAATAATTATTTCATTTCGTAATTCAAATAAAAAAATTGAATTCATAATTTAAAATTATATAAATAATAATTAATAATTAACTTCTAATACCATTATAAATTAATTAACGTATTAAAAAATTACAATATTCAATTATATTATCAATTAATAAATTCGAAGAATAATGCACTATTTTTAAAGTGTTTTACAAACACTCACAAAAAAGGTTAAACTAATTGACATTGTTAAGATTTGATTCAATTGATCGATTTTTTTTTAATTTTATAAAATAGATCAATTTTCTTATTAGATCTTCAATTATTGGAAAATCATACATAGTGATTTGAGGACCAAAAACTCTCGTATATGCCATTGTCGTAGTAAGTATCCGGGCCGTAAAACTTAACCTATTATACATAATTTCCTGGCCCAACTTTTACTTTTATTTAGCCCAAAATAAATTAACAAAAAATGGGCCCATATACGTGTCTAAATTGTATTTTGCATGCTGAGACTTAGTCTGATGGTGACACGTGTACTGATGGAGGGCCAGGATTGCATCTAAAATAGAAGGCCAGGATTGCATCTAAAATAACATAAAATATTTTCACCAGATTCATTTGTGTGCTAGGGCTACACGGCCGCTAACACCATCTTCTCCACCATTTCATTTTCTGAAAATTTCATCTGTTTCTATCTAAATCTCTACCACAAAAATCGATTTCTATGAGTTCGACCGAAACATTTGCTTTTTATTTTAAACACCCTATCCATTTTCCGTTTTCACCATTTCATCTGCAATATTTATGCTTTAAACAAGTACTCAGATTTTGAGTTTAGTCACCATGGTAAGTGTTGATGTGTTTTACGACCAACAAGCAAAATACATAAGAAGTAGCACACGTGGAAATATGGGCAAGTGTTTTTAACGGGTTAATTCTGCCTTCTTTATATATGGCCGAGCCAGAATTTTCGGGTCGGTTTGTTTACAGTGTTCTGTGTACAAGTGCTCTCTCTCCTTCCTTATTATCAAATAAGGCCTATTTATACTTTTCCTATTAGTGGATATTTAATAAACACTATTATAATTAATCACTAAAATAAAGGTAATGGCACACTTGTCCTCCCTTAGGCATGCATGCGGGCCAAGTGTCGCCACTTGGCGGCTATTCACTCCTGGCAGTATGTTGACAGTGTCATCTTACGACGTTAATGACATGCTTAGCTTTCCTTAACCGGATGGTTTTCCTTAACATTTCCCATTAGGGCGCGCATCGAGCCCAATTCATGACATCATCGGGTCGGCCGACGACGCACGGCGGGGCTTGGTCTAACTAGCCTTTGGGGGCCCCATACTTCCACGTGTCGAACGGCCACGTGGACGACCTTTCACCACTCGGCCGGGTGTCATCAATGGCCCCCAAAGTTTGATTCCGAGAGAAGTATTTCGACATCGAAATTGAACTTTAATGTTAATCATGAGCTTTTAAAGGGGAAGAGGAAATCTCAAAAGTTATCTTTTAGGACATCTCGTCATCCATCGATTAATGCTTGAAACGGCGCATTGAATGCAGCATTATGATGGTGAACACGTGGCAGTTCTAGGTTGGACCATCTTCGCGCGGGAATCGAAAAGGTGGTACATCTTTAATCTCAGTTCGTGGGGACGTGGCGTTTCTTCTGACAGTCTTTAACCTGAAAAGACACATTTTTGAATAGGTGTCTCTTCCCTCGAGAAATTCAAACCTATAAATACCCCTTGCATCTCTCAATCTCCACTTTTGCACTCCACATTCTTTCAAGCAGAATCTCTTTTGAGCGAGCGGGATTTCTAAGTTCGGTCCTTAGGGTTTTAGAGACTTCAGTATTTAGGTATTTTCCCAGAAAACTTTCTATTCCTTCTTTACTTCAAATAAATGTCTTCTGAAGATAGCCAAAATCGTTGTTATAGTGTCGAGGCGGAAGTTGAGGATCCTCCCTCTGAACCTTCTATTTATTTTTCTCCAGTTCAACAACCCCCATTTTCCGGCCCAATCGTGATTTCAAGCTCAAGTCATTCACCGTCGAGAGATTTTCCAGCGGAGCAGGTAGACCGCACCTTTGCTTCCGGAGCTATTTTTCGTGGAGGTCCTTCCCACACTCCAGGGTTATCCCGCGGAGATTCTAGTGAGGACGATTTGCCCCTAGTCCCCCCCACGATTCAAACCGCAGAGAGAGATGAACCTCAAGAGCAGGAGCACGTGGGAACAGTGGATGAGCCCTCCGATGGTGCGAGGCGGAGAGGCTGCAGGCGTTGGTCACCATCACGGGATGCCCGAAGCGAGAGGGGTCCCCCTGTTGCGTGCGTAGAGGCCTGGATGGAGGCCTTGCGATTTGAACGATTACCCTAGCTTATTGACAATTCCGAGTTAAGGTTTTTTCACCAAAAGTATAGCCGCCGAAACGCATTTTCGCTCGTCACGGACGGCGCAGAGTACCCGGAGCACCCGCCGAGGGATGCGCCGCCATACACATTCCCAACTTCCTCTTCGGGGCTACGCTTTCCACTCCCTTTGGTGCTTACACGGTGGTTCCGTAAATGGGGCCTTCCTATCACACAAGTTCACCCCTTATCTGGGGTCGAATAATCGGGCTCCTAGTGTTGTTCCATCCGGAGGGGCTCCCATGCCCCAAATTTAAGGAGATAAATGAACTCTTTGTCCTGGGAAGGCGACCCCTCAACACCGTGCCTGGGGCGCCCCCGGATGGTACTATGTGCACACCCATCCGGGTATCCTGACGGTTGGTTGAAGGCCTTCCACAATCCTTAAAGGAGTGGAAGGACAAATGGTTATGGATTGGTGGTGAGTGGGTGACCCGTGTCGGAGAGGCGGAAACGCATCTCTACTCCCCTTCCGACTTTACTTCAAATTTCAAAGTAAGTGCATTTGTCTCCTTTCGTTTTGTTTTTCTTTTTCTTCCTTTCTTCTTTTTTTAACTCGATTTTTTCAGTATCCAGGGAATCAACCTCGCTTGGCCCACTTCGGCCGCTTCGGTCCGACGGCCTGAAAATATTCGTGCCATAGGGCGAGGGAGAGATGGATCGGAGAGGCCGCCACCGAGGCTCACTGGCCGTCGCGCGGCAGCTGCGGTCGCGCCGCCTTCCGACTCGAGCCGAGGAGGCGCCGGGAGAGATGGTGGCCGCAAGAGGGGAGGAGAGGTGGCCGAGAGAAGTCCCCAAGTGGCCGAAAGGGAGCAGCTCTTGAGCGGTGTGCCAACACCGACTCGCCGAGCAACCGAGACCGGTATATACTTTTATCCCTCGTGTTCCGTTTTTACCTTTCAATTTTTTCCTCTTTATTTGATGGCGTTATTTTTATCATTCACCGGGCGCGGTTTGATCTTTTGCGGGTCTCAATCGCGTGCGGAGCACATGAGCTCGCCGAGGCGGGCGATTGCGGGTGATCTCGATATCGCCGGGCAAAGACGCAGGCGGGAAGCGTCTGCGGATGGAGTCCTCGAGGCCGGGCGGCCCCTCGCAAGAGAAGAAGAGGGGGGATTTTAATTGAGGAGCCCGGGCAGACTGAAAGGGTTGGGCCAACTCCACTGGCGCCTCCGATGCAAACTACTAGGGGTGAAATTCCAAGGATGTTCTCGGACGACTTCGGCCAGGAGGGTCACTTCATCCCTCCTAGCCAAGTGAGGAACGAGGCTTGCGAGAGAATGGTTGGGTTGCATCCCGGTGGTTTATGAGTTCATTCGGTGTGCCACTCCTACCGACGAACGTGTGAGAAACTTGCCCGATGCTCGACGAGTGGCCAGGGATGCGGCCGCAAGGGCATGGACCACTGGGATCGAGCAATTCTGCTCAGAGGTTGATTGGAGGGAGAAGGCTTAGTACGTGATGGGGTTGTCCGGGCGGTTTCGGGTATTTTGTGGCATATGATCGACAGTGTGGAAGAGTTAGATAGATGTCACTGGGATTTGCAAGAGGCTCATGCTCTTTGCCAGGGTGTGCACGAGTCCTTGAAGTCCCAGGCGGAGGAGGCTGCAACTAGGGCTGATGTTGAAAGGAAAAGCGTGAAGTGCCGAGCCGAAGTGACCAGGCCCGGGCCGAGGAAGAACTCCGTGCACAGGTCGTGGAATTGGAACGTGCAGCTGCTGCCCACACTAAGGAGATGGAAAGGCGCGTGGCTGAGATACGTCGGGAAGCCGAAGAGACCTACCTCAAACTGGCCAAGGAAGCTCGGTTGGCGCCATTCGGTCGCATCGAAACTCGCAGGAGTATGCCTTTATGCCGACTTGCGGACACGCAACCAAAGGTCGTCAGGAAATCCTCGAGGACCTCAAAGTCGGTAAGACGATCGAGCGGCTCGAGGAGATCTTGCCTCGTTAGATGCGAACTCGGCCTCCTTCGCCCCATTGATTGGCCGATCCGTTGGAAACCAAAGCCCGCTCCTCCGAAGAAGAAGTGGCTTCAAAGAAGTTCGACGAAAATCCGCCTTCTCACGGAGTTTAACATATCCCCTTCTTTTTACGTTTTGTTAGTTCAAGGAGGCCCTCGAATGTAATGGACTCCCCCAATGTAATTTTTTTTTTTGATGAAATGAAGTCGCTCTTTCATTATTCATGTATGCATTAAAATCCTTGCTAAGTATTGTACTCGTTTCGTCTTGTGATGTATGATTTTTGTCCTGTTTGCCTCTCTCTTTTTTTTTTTAAGTATGGGGGCTCGGCTCTTTGTGCTCAAATGGCATATAATGGGCTTCAATCGCCTCGTGTTCGTTTAATGGAACTTACGCCGTAGTTTTAATCCGAGTCTTTGTTTTTAGGGTAGCCCGCCCTCCGAGCGAGACTCCCTTTATTGACGTGCAAGGGGATGTACCGAGACGAGCAATGGGCGCTTCGGCAATTGGTCGATGCGATCATAATGATGTTCGGATCTTTGCCAAGTCGTTTTCTCTTTTTGAGAGAACTTACGAATATCGATGAAAGGATAAATTCGGAGGATCACAACTGAGTTTTTATTGATAGTACCTTTTAAGGTGTATTACATTCCATGGGTGGTCAAACTTTCTCCCACTCAAGTATTCTAACTCGTAGGCACCATTCGACAGAATCTTACTTACTCGAAACGGACCTTCCTGTGTCGGTTTTAGTGGGCGCTCGATCCCGCACTTTTTTAGAATGAGGTCACCGACCTGAAACTTTCTTTCTCTCACTTTTGAGTTATAGTATCTTTTGCTTCTTTGCTTATATATGGCGTTCCTTATCTCGGCATTGCACCTCTTCTCCTCCAAAAACTCGAGCTCGGCTCGGAGCACGACATCATTATCTTGTTCAGAAAAATTCACAATCCTAAAGGTAGGAACTCCAATTTCGATAGTATGATGCCTTCGGCACCATAGGCCAAAGAGAAAGGTGTTGTTAGTCCAAGTGGCTACGATAATCTAGAGGGGGGGTGAATAGATTATGCCGATTATTCGCAAATCACCCTCTTTTTCGAATCAACAAGTAAATGACAAGAATGTAAATGCGGAAATTAAACAACACTCGTTGATTTAAAGAGGTTCAACCCACCTGTAGGCCTAATCCTCTACCACCCCAAGATCTCCAAAGGGATGGATTTCAAAAAGGAAAAAGATTTTATTAATTACCACAATTAATACAACACCTTTAGGATCACCACAATCCTCTTACAACACCTTCAAGGAGATTACCACAATCTTCCTTCACCACCTTTGAAGAGTACCACACTCTTCAAACACCTATCACCTAAATCACCCAAGTGTATTCTTACCACAAGAATACTCACAAGGATGTCTTGTGTTGAATGATGGACAAAATTTAAGATTACAACTCTATGAAACCAATACAAAGATTGAGTGCAAGTGTAATCAAGAATCACAAATCCTAGACCTCAAAGATGTGCAAGTGAAAGTATTTTTGTGCCATTACAACAAGAATGTAAAAATGAAAGTTTGAACAATTTGCGATTTCTTGTTGTGTATTTTGCTTGTATGTGTTGTCTCTTGTGTCTTCAATTCATCCTCTATTTATAGGGAAGTCTTCACCAACATAGCTCCTCTATCTTCACTTTTGTCTACAAAAAGAAGATCACAAGATGTAGAAATATTGTACAAAATTGAAAAGCAAATCTTGTCATCACAGATTGCAACGGTTGGAATTTTGTCAAAAAATAACATAGGCGACGGTTGCCCTGTTGAAGATTTCGACCGTTTGAAAAAAAAAAAATAGTGCGATTCGTGCAGGGGTTGCAAGGGGTGCGACGGCCGGTCGGGGGTCGACCGTGCCGCTCAGGGCGGCGACGGTCGGCCCTCCCGGACCGGTCCCCCTCTCCTTTTTTTTTTTCAAACCCGCATGTTCTGCTTTCGAAGTTTCTTATCTTCAGTGCCTGGCCGACCACTTTGGGCGACGGCCGACCTCCCCTTTGAAATGTTGTCCGATTTTTTCAAAAATTAACTTCAAGAAATACTCCAAAAAATTAGTAAAAATATTTTAAATCATTTGGGAGTATTTAGACAACATTTATAAACATAGTTTTGGTGTAAAAACCAATTTAAACAAAACCATCAAAAGTGTTGTCCAATTTTTATCAAATTAAAAACTCTAAGAAATACTCAAAAAATTAGTAAAAACATTTTAAATCATTTAGGAGTATTTGGACAACATATAAAAACATTGTTTTGGTATAAAAACTTATTAAAACAAAATCATCAAAATCTTGATAAAAACATTTATCTAACAGGTGTTTCCCCCGTGGCCGACCGGTGTGTTGTTCTATACGACCACAACACGGTAACTCTTCGTGCCGCTTGCCCTTAGATTCCTCTAACCTCACCTTCAATGTATATTTCAGTATCTTGTTTACTGCTTCAACTTGCCCATTAGACTGCGGGTGGTATGGAGTTGAAAAATAATTTTTAATGTGAAGTCCTTCGCAAAAATTTCAAAACCTCCGGTTGTCGAATTACTTCCCGTTATCCGAAATAATTGAGTGCGGTATCCCGAATCTACAGACGATAGACTTCCATACAAAACTGACAACCTTTTCCTCATCTATTTTTGCCAGAGGCTCGGCCTCGACCCATTTTGTGAAATAGTCGACTGCCACGATGGCATACTTCACGCCCCCTTTGCCAGTGGGGAGTGGTCCAATAAGATCCATGCCCCACTTGGCAAACGGCCAAGGACTGTAGACTGAAGTGAGCTGTTCAGGGTGGTATCTGACCTGCGGTGCATATTGTTGGCACTTTTCACATCTCTTGACAAGGTCGGTTGCATCCTTCTTCAGGGACGGCCAATAATATCCTTGTCTAATTAACTTGTAAGCCAATGTTTGGCCCCCAGCGTGATTCCCACAAATTCCTTCATGCACTTCCCGGAGCGCATAATCTGCATCTGTTTCGGACAAACACCGAAGGAGTGGGACGGAGTACCCACGTTTGTATAGGACGCCGTCTATCAGTGTGAACCGAGCGGCCTGAGTGCGTAATGTTCTGGCTTCAATCTTATTTTCAGGTTGAATTCCCTTCTCCAAATATTGGATGATAGGGGTCATCCAGGTCGGCTCGGCTGCTTCATTGGCATGTATCTTCTTTACGTCAAGCGATGGGGTGGATAGCTGAGTAACTGTTACATCCGTGATCGCCTCGGTCCCCGGGCTAGACGCCAACCGAGCCAAGGCATCCACTTGCATGTTTTATGTTCGAGGAATATGCGAGACTTCTGCGTTAAAGCGCGATAATTCTTTTTTGACTAAATCCAGATATCGGGCAATCTTTGGTTCTTTTGCCTCGTACTCGCCGTTAATTTGATGAACGACCAATTGCGAGTCGTTGTGCACCAACAACTTCTTTAACCTATGCAACAGGGGTTCCTCTTCCTCCTGGTCGCCCTCACCGGGAGCTTGCCTTGCCGAATATCCTCCCTTCTTGCCGCCTCGGCATCGATCAGTTTTGTTTGGCATCGCCGCCTGACTCCACGGCGTGGTTTGTCTTACCCGGTGGAGGCGAGCGAAGACATCCACTCCTGGGCCTGCAGCAAAGTAAACTAAGTGAGAAAACAAAGGCAATAATTAGAAGATAAAATAATTCTAAATCTATATTTTAGATGCACACGTACCTTGGGCCTTAGTCTGTCCTGATCGTTCGGTTTGCTCGGCCTGCTCGGCCACCGAAGGCACTTGCCTTTGGAGATCGGGCCTTGTTGGGGATGGCCCGGTCTGCCCTACTCTAGCCGGTTGCCGCTCTAGCTCGAGGGTCTTCTCCCGTTTGGTTTGTGGTGGCCTCCTCCCACCCTGCACCTCCTGGACCTCTTCTTCTTGATCTCTTTGTCGCTCCTTCCTCGGCCTCGGATTCGGTTGGCAAACCATTGCCGCAAACCAGCCTCCAACAACCCTGCCTCAGTGGCCAAGGTTTGAATTTTTCTATCCGCCCGAGACAGGGCTTGGATGTTCTCCAACCGGCGGATAAAGGCGTCCGAAAGACGACCCGCAGAGGGACGATTCCCTGTGCAAAGGAGAAAAATCAACAATCAAAAACCAAGAAAGAAAAGGAAAATTTTAAAAGGAAAAGTTAAGTGTACTTACGGAAATCATATCGAAAGTTGGATGGGGGGAGAAGGATCGACCTCTCCTCCCCCTGGCGAGCCTGCCACTCGCCTCCTACCCAGAACCATTTCTCCTTCTATTCCTTCAAGCACTGTGGAAGGCCCAATACTAACCCATCTGGGTAACCGGGTCTGATCCGCACGTAGTACCACCTGATGGCTGCCCCTGGCCTGGGGTTGATGGAGTCGCCTTCTAGACGAACAACCCGTTCACGTCATCAAAATGGAGGCGCTCGTACTCCATTCGGTAGAAGAGAACGGGCAACCCAATAATTCGGCACCGAGGTTAAAGGATGCACTGGGACGGGAAGGTCCCAGCAGGAACCATTTGGTGATCACCGCAACAAGGGGAATCTCAACCCATATAGTAGGCTATGGGCGTATACGGCCATGCACCCCTCCGGTGGGTGCTCGGGCACCTCAGTGTGGTCCGGCAATCAGAAGTTCACGGTTGGCGGAATCATATAGGTCTCGCGGAGAGCATCCCGGCTCCTTTGCATCGGCATGTTGACCTAATCGCTCGGTTAGATGGTCTCCACCCGTCTATCACGTGCAAGGGGGCCCCCCCTTGCCTCGGGTCCCCGTCTCTATGTTCTTCTTCCCGCTCATCAACACCTTGGCCTCGCCCCCGACCGGTCTTGCGGCTCGTGCCCTCGGCCGCCCCGACTTCCTTCCTCGGTTCACGCCTTCCAGGCTCCATTTTGGTCTCCTCTTGCTGGTTCTCTAAAGGGCCCGAGTTCCTAACTTCCTCACTAGGCTCCTTTTGAGGTAGGCTCGGCTTATAAACGATGGCCTCACGGTATACTGTGACAGGAGTGGGATCGAAGATGATGTGCGTCTCCTCTAACGGAACTTCGACCTCGGGGCTGCGTTCCGAACTCAAAAGCTCAATGATGTTTGGACTGGCAAGTGGTACTTCTGTCACTGGGGAAGAAGGAACAGAAGGATCAGACGGGGGGTCCTCTATTTCAACCTCAACACTAAGGTTGCGGTTTTGACTATCCTTAGAACCATACATGTTCTTTGAGGAAAAAAGAAAAGTAAAGATGGAAGAAAGGAAAAATTTGGAAAATACTTAAGTGTTCTTGAGGCTATCTTGACATTAGCCGACCAAATTCCGCTTTCGGTCTCTATTGATGTCTTTAGAAGATAATGGATGAGAAAGTATGAAATGGAAGAAAAATGGGGTATTTATAGGTTAACCTCCCTTGGAAGTAACGCAAGAGAGACATCTTTTAAATTCAAAAAAGCCGTAGAAAACGTCACGCCCCCACGTCTTACTGCAGAAACCAACGGGAAGGCACCACGTGTCTGCCATCATAACACCCAATTAATGTGCCGTTTCAGACATTAATTGATGAAGATATTGATGCGATCGGACTTTTAAGGTTTTTCATCCTCATTTAAGATTCATAATTAACATTTAAGTTTAAATCCGACTCAAAGAATTCTCTCCTCGGAATTAAACTTGGGGGCCATTGATGATACCCAAGTCGAGCTGGAAGAAAATTAGTCCACGTGGCCATTCAGCTGACAATGATGTGGGACCACCAGGATGATGTGGACCGAGCCGATGACGTCAACAACCAAGCTGATGATGTGGCGTAGAACGGGCTTGGTTGGTCATTCGACGATACTCTAATGGCAGGTGATCCGAAGATAACCATCCTGTTAAGTAAGGTCAATACCTTACTTAGCAAGTCAAGGTGCCACTTGTCAACAAGCTAGCAAGATGAGTCAACAAATGTCAAGTACATGACCAACATGCATGTCCAAGAGAGGACATGTGTCCCCTTGTAATCACTCTATTACTAGGTGTAATGATGAATAAAACCCACTTGTATGGGTATAAATAGGCCTCATTTATTAGTAAAAAGACAGAGATAATTCGGAGAAAAACACTTGTAATATCCCAGCTGTACAATTTGAACCGACCAGAAATCTTTTGCTCGATTTTTAATATAGAAAGGCAGAATTAGCCCTTTCTCGAATATTTCTTAAGTGCTGTTTAATTTTCACGTCACATTATATACATAGTTTGCTTGTTGATCCATGACGCACGTCAACATAATGAATACTACTTTATACTTTTTTTGAGGTAAGAATTATAATACACACACACATATATATCTATATATACATATATTCCAAATTTAATAAATAATATTTTATCTTTCATTTCATATGTATAAATCACATCACAATTATTTATAAGCAATAATTAAATATAAGAAGATTAAATAAAAAAAAGAATTACAAGATAATTATATAAAAGTTCTTCTACTTTATATAAAAAAGTCTACGCACGAGAAATATGAAAATAATATCAAAATATGTTCTATTTATACTTTTGAACTATTTCTTTGTATTATTATTTTATCTCTATTTTCTTAAAATCCGTATATTATTCATTACCATAATTTTTGATTCATTTCTTTGTATTATATGAAAAAAACTATGATATACTCATGCTTATTAAAAAATAAATATTTTTGGTCGCATATGCAACTATCTAAAAGTGATCATACTAAAGATTTTTGAAAACCTTAGTCGTCTCATTTTCTCTCTAGCCCCTCTCTCTCTTGTTTTTCTTTTTCCTCTTCATTATTAAGGGATGATTTTTGGCCATTTTAGGCCTGAAATCACCTCAACTCTATCTTTTTTATTAGTTTAGTTTCTAAATAAGTAGTTTCCCACATAAATCTAGATTATTTGTTTGTATTCTTTGTTGAAAATTTCGGTGTTTATTTCTGTAAACTGGATTACAAGGAACTGTAACTAACTATTACAAAGAAATCGAAAATTGCAGAATAGCTAAGGCGAGTAAAAACTCTATCCATAAGATAAACACATCCCGTATAAGTGCTAACGGAACATACGTGTTATTCCCAAAGATACAATAGCTTCGTCCTTGAAATAGCAGCACTGCAAATTTCATGGCACCTTTCGAACTGAAATGTGCTAAACTGAGTACACTCTATGCAAGTACAAGAAAGAAAATATGTATGAAGTGTGTAATCTGAACAACAACAATGCTCCTATTTATAGGACTTCCAACCAGGTCTTGGGGTCTCTTTCTTGAAGGGAGAAGAACTTCAGGATAACGGGTCAGAACCTCCGGGTAGTGGGCACTCCTTCAATGGCCACTATGTTGTAACTTCCAAGTAGTGGGCGAGTGGTGGTGTTCCATTATAAAAGCCATAGTTTGACTTTTAAGTTGTAACTTTATTTGTTTTTATTCTCTAAAAAATAAAAAACAAATGTTTTCTGTGCAAAACTTGGCCCAGTCCAGTCGGGACACGGACACGGACACGGGCACGGGCCGGGCGGGCGCGTGCGCGCGTGTGGCCTTGCCCACCACACCTCACATGTATATAGTTATTTCATCTTGCACACTCTTATACACCCACTTACTTATATATTGAAAAAAATTAACATTTTATTCCCATGTGGGATGGTGTCTTTTCATCTTCCCATCATCCATTATCCCATTTCAAAGTGACTATCTTGTGGATTTTATTTCTCACTCACCACTAAATGGTTTTGAGAAGTTAAATATACCACACTCATCTACTCGAAACATAGAATTTTATTTTAATATTTAATTCCTCAAAAATTAAATAATTAGTCACTAAAAAATTGGCCAAAGTTAGGTATCAACCATTACTTCTCAAACCAATTTCCAACAATCCCCCACATGAGTGGAAATCAAATGCACATGAAAATGCAGACTCTTGTACTCCGTTTAATTGAAACCATATTGTATCAGGACAGGTAGTTTGCGACTTTGAACCTTCCTTTGTAAATATCATCGGATATATCGGCGGCCTAGTGGACGCAATGCCTTGAACTATTCCTCCTTCGTGTACACCTAGTCAATGACATTTACACAATATGACTTCTGTCACATTCCGTTCTTCAGTTGTGTCCTTTTTGGACATGGACAACATCTTTGGATTCATAAGTGTTACATTGAATCAACCCTCACTTCTCACTTATATAGGTGATCTCTCTTTACCGAGTCAATTTATCATTAAAAGTCCTTATGATTTAACGTTACCACAACCAACAAGTTTATTGCACTTGTTTTGCCTTCTAGGGATGGGTTAACTGATTTACAAGTGCTTAACTGAACTTTTAAAGCTTAGTTTTCCCATTGAACCAAGTTCTTGGGATCTCCAGTCACCAAGGTTGGGTTACCACTTTAATCATTCTTTAAATTGTGGATTTTAATCCCATTCTCTCTAGCAATCTACTCAATTGATCTCTCTTAAGCCCTTTCGTGAGCGAATCCGCTATGTTATCCTTTGACTTTACATAGTCAATTGATATAACACCATTAGAGATCAATTGTCTTACGGTATTATGTCTACGACGGATGTGTCTAGACTTACCGTTATACATATTACTTTGTGCTCTCCCTATAGTAGCTTGACTATCACGGTGAATCATCACAAGGGAGGCAATTGGCTTTTTCCAACATGGAATATCTTCTAAGAAATTACGAAGCCATTCGAACTTCTTCTTCGACTTTATCAAAAGCTATAAACTCGATTCCATGGTGGATCTAGTTATACAAGTCCGCTTAGTGGATTTCCATGATCTTCGCTCCTCCTCCAATAGTAAATATATATCCACTAGTGGAGTAGAGTCCTTTGAATCAAATCCAGCTAGCATCACTATACACTTCAAGTACTAGAGGGTATTTGAGTAGTGTATTCCATAACTCAGGGTGTATTTTAGATATCTTAGTACCCTAGTTAGTGTTTTCTAATGCTCTTGGCTTGGATTGCTTGTATACCTACTCAACTTGTTTACGAGGATAGGCAAGATCGGACGTGTACGGTTTGTAATGTACATCAAACTTCCTATCACCTTCGAGTATTCCAACTGAGCTACTGGTTCATCTTTATTTACTACCAGATTTATGCTCAAATCAATGGGCGTTTTGCATGGCGGACCATCAAAAGCATTGAACTTCTTGAGCACTTTCTCCACATAGTGGGATTGTGTCAAGCTAATTCCTTCGGATATTTTGCCAATTTTGATTCCGAGAATCATATCAAGCCAATTCCATGTCTTTCATGTCAAAATTTCTTTTTAACATTTTCTTAGTGTCCATGATTATATCATGACTACTACCCATTATTAACATATCGTCTACGATAGACAAACTATGATAAATGCATTTGACATGCCTTTAACATAAACACACTTGTCACATTCGTTGATTTTAAAGTCATTTGACAACATCGTTGTGTCAAATTTAAGATGCCACTTTGTTTTGGAGCTTGTTTAAGCCCATACAACGATCTTATCAATTTGCACACCTTTTTCTCTTGACCAGGTGCTACAAATCCTTCAGTCGTTTCCATATATATTTCTTCTTCCAATTCACCATTTAAAAACTCGGTTTTACATCCATTTGGTGAATCTCAAGATTGTGCAAAGCAAAGAATCGCAATAAGCACTCGAATAGATGCAATTCTTGTTCTGGTGAATATGTGTCGAAGAAATCACTTCCTTCTTTTTGTTTGAAACCTTTAGCCACTAACCTGGCTTTATATTTATCAATAGTTCCATCTCATTTTATATTTTTTTTTAATATCCATTTACACCCTAAAGGTTTACTACCCGCAGGAGATCAACCAACTCCTGTGTATGATTTTGTAAAATAGATTCTATTTCACTATTGATAGCTTCTTTCCAGAGCGGAGCATCTGGACTAGACAGAGCCTCTTTAACAGTACTTGGCTCACCGTCTAATAAGTAAGTGACAAAATCAGGACCAAAAGATGTAGCAGTTTTAGTCCTTTTACTTCGTCTTGGTTCTTCATTCTCTTGTGAAGAACTACTTACTTTCTCATAAGTTCTTTTGTTAGAACTTATTTCAACCCTTTCCTTACAAGGATATACATTTCAAGAAATATTGCATTTCTTGATTCAATTATGGTACCTTCAGAAATTTCTGGATTTTCTGACTTGTGTACCAAGAACCGATATGCACTACTGTTGTATACATATCCTATAAAAATACAATCAACCGTCTTTGGGCCAATTTTGACTTGTTTAGGTTCAGGTATTTCTACCTTAGCCAAACACCCCCACACTTTAAGGTATTCATAAGATGGCTTATGATTTTTTCACAATTCATAAGGTGTCTTATTTTTTCCTTTAAGTGAGATTTTATTTAAAATGTGGTTTGCTGTTAAAACAACTTCCCCCCACATGTTCTGAGGTAGTCCAGAACTAATCAACATGGCATTCATCATTTCTTTTAAAGTTCAATTTTTACGTTCAACAATGCCATTAGATTGTGGTGAATATGGAGCAGTAGTTTGATGAATTATTCCCCACTGGTTACATAATTCTTCAAAATGTGCAACATATTCTCCACCTCTATCACTCCGAATTATTTTAATCCGGCTCCCAAGTTGATTTTCAACCTCATTTTTATAATTTTGAAGGCTTCCAACGCTTCATCTTTGCTTCTTAATAAATATAAGTAGCAAAATCTTGTGCAATCATCAATAAAAGTGATGAAGTATTTTTTACCACCTCTAGTTTGCACAAATTTCAGATCACATATATCAGTATGTATCAATTCTAGAGGTCTTCGTATTTATTTCCAGAATGAAAAGGTAACTTAGCCATTTTAGCTTCAATCTGATTTCACATCTCTTTTGAGAATCAATTTTTGAAGTTGGAAGTAGTTCCAAGTTCATTAATCTTTTTATAGCATTTAGATTAACATGCCTAATCTAACATGCCACAAATCGTAATACGCAAGCATATAAAAAGTAGGCTCAATTTTATTGCCTTGAATCGGTTACACGACTAATCGCCATTACATTCATTTTGAGAATCCATTATACGGATAACCTTTTTCTAGGAACTGTCCAAACTTAGTTAAAATAAACTTTTCGACTCAAACATAAGTCTAAAACCATGGTTTACAAGAAGAGATCCCCGACACTAGATTCTTCGGATTTCTGGGACATGAAGAACATCCTTGAGCGCTCTTTTCAGTGAGCTTTGAACCACGTTGCCAAAACCCGCAACATCGAAGAGGAAGAATTACCCATATTAAGTTTTCTACCGTACAAAGGGTGTAGGTAGAGAACGATCCTTGTCGAACAGGACATGCCGAGTGGCCCCCGTATCAATATACCACTCCTTGGATTATTCACAAGGTTTGCCTCAAAAACCACCTGCAGATAGATCCATATCGTCGACTCTTGGATCATACCACTGTGCTCAACCACATTAGCATTAGGCTATCTATATTTTGGTTTTTTAGGAAGCCGAAAGTCCTTAGCCATGTGGTTGGGCTTTCCACAATTGTGACAATTTCCTGTAAACGGCTTTTTGTTTTCAGGCTTCTTTCCCTTGTAGTTGTTGTTGTTATTGTCACGATTCCTTTTCTTTCAACATTACTAGAATCGCCATGTTCTAGCAAATTCGCTTTTGCATCAACAAAGACCCTTTTCAAACCTTGAATCTAATTTGCGATTACCTTCCTCAATTCGTAAACGCATAATTAGATCTTCAAGATTTATTTCTTTTCGCTTGTGCTTCAAATAATTTTTGAAGTCTTTCCATCCAGGTGGCAACTTTTCAATCATGCATGCCACTTGGAAAGCTTCATCCAATTGCATTCCTTCTGCACGAATATCGTACATAATTAATCGCAATTCTTGAGCTTGATCCATGATTCTAGAATCCACCATTTTGAAATCTAGAAACCACGCCGACCACGAACTTCTTGGAACCGGCGTCCTCAATTCGCAGTCTTCTTTTCCAAAGAATCCCAAAGCTCTTTGGATGATTTCACTTCACTATACACATTGTAAGCGAGTCGATACCCATCCATTTAGGGCGTAGTTGCACAGAAGTCACCCGGCCCCAAGCATCAAAGGCAAAGACGTTTTTCATTGTTGGTTTCATTTTCTTCCACCATGGTGGATCCTCCTTCAGGAACTTAGCGAGGAAGCAGCGTGAGTCGGAAAAAACAAAGATCTTGGATTGCCATCTTTTGAAATTAGCACGAGAAAATTTTTTCGGCTTCTCGTGACAGACAGGGAGCCGTAGGAACATTCACCCTTGAAGTAGACGCCATCGTTACGTAAAAACAAAAAAATTGTTTGCGTTGTTGAAAATTTTGGTGTTTATTTATGTAAACTGGATTACAAAGAATCAGAACTAACTATTACAAAGAAATCAAAATTGAGAATAGCCGAGGCGAGTAAAAACTCTATCCGCAAGATAAACACGCCCCGTATAAGTCTTGATTTTAACAGGGCGTGTTATCCCCAAAGATACAATGACTTCGTCCTTGAAATAGCAAAGATCAAGCAAATTTCAAGGCACCTTTCGAATGAAAATGTGCTAAAGCGAGTACACTCTATGCAAGTACAAGAAAGAAAATATGTATGAAGTGTGTAATCCGAACAACAACAATGCTCCTATTTATAGGACTTCCAACCAGTGTCTTGGGGTCTCTTTCTGCAGGCGGTAAGAGGATGGGGATAACGGGGTCAGAACCTAGTGTAGTGGGCACTCCTTCAATGACCACTATCTTTGAACTTCCAAGTAGTGGGCGAGTGGTCTTTGTTCCATTATAAAAGCTGCAGTTTCAACTTTTAAGTTGTAACTTTATTTGTTTTTATTCTCTAAAAATAAAAACAAATGTTTTATGTGCAAAACTTGCCCGATCCACGGGACATGGGCACGGGCACGGGCCGGCCGGCCCGGGCGGGCGGGCGCGCGTGTGGCCTTGCGCACCACACCTCACATGAGTATAGTTATTTCATCTTGCACACTCTTATACACCCACTTACTTATATATTTAATAAAATTAACATTTTATTCCCATGTGGAATGGTGTCTTTTCACCTTCCCATCATCCATTATCACATTTCAAAGTGACTATCTTGTGGATTTTATTTCTCACTCACCACTAAATGGTTTTGAGAAGTTAAATATACCACACTCATCTACTCGAAACGTAGAATTTTATTTTAATATTTAATTTCTCAAAAATTAAATAATTAGTCACTAAAAAATTGGTCAAAGTTAGGTATCAACCATTACTTCTCAAACCAATTTCCAACATTCTTGTTTGTGATTTCGTCGTCTAGTGCAGCGTTTGGTTTTTCACCATCTTGGTGTGGTGTTTTTTTTGTGCAGATTCAGACGAACAAGTTTTCGATCCATAACAAATCAGATTATAGTCTTAAACAGGTTGCAGATCTAGAATAATAGGTATTCAAGACACTTTAGAATATTCAAAACTGTAGACTTTAAACCGATTTTTGTTATTAACTTAGATACTATGAATCTTTTCATAGTTCACCTTTTATAATTTTTAACATATTTATTTATGTCTTCTATCAATATATCTAGTTTGAACTAATAAATAAAATTATTTTTTTTGTCCAAAGAAAAAGTGTTCAAACTAAGTAGTTAACTTATATCATATTCGTGAATATTTCTTTAAAGTGAAATTCATACATGACTCAGCGCCTTTAACTCATTAATAATTTCGAAATTTGAAAATCAGTTGGTTGTACTTTAACAACTGTGAATTGTGATTATTTTAATTGTTAATCTTTTGCATTAGAAACATGACATAATGATAATTGCTTTCATTTCAAAATTTGTTTCTTTATGTCGATATATAATTGATCCAACAAGACTAATGATTTGACTACGTGGGACATTTTAAATTGGGTACTGGTGTTGCTGAATAAACATGGTTCATTATACTGCATAGTGTGTGTGGCCGAATTTCTATACTTTTGAAAATATTTTATAAATTCTTTCAAATTTTATAAATTCTCAAAAGTATATGATAATTTTTTATTAAAAGAGTTTATAAGATTAAAAGACCACGTGATTGCTTATAAGTTTTTCTTTCTTAAAAAAATTAAGCCCATCCAACTTATTTTCAAATAAAATTTCATTTAATATATATTTTTAATTTTAATAGTTTTAATAACAAAATTTCCATTTCTAATATGTTAAAAGCTCAATAATCTTACTTTCTTGAAACACTTGAATAACTTATTTTTAAATAAGCTTTAACATCTTATAACTCCAAAAGTATCTGATAATTTCTTAGCTAGACGCCATCTAAATAACCCTCTTACTGCTAATCAATTTTACCACGACATACAAAGAATTGCAATGAAAAGGAATCAATACATAAAAAAGGTAAGTACATTATGTATTTTTTTGAAAAAGTAAGTACATTATATAAAGTGGTAAAAAGTACACAAAAAATAACCATTAAGTGCTCTATATTTTTATTCTACCTGTTTTATTAGCACTCATAGTTGTTAAAACAATGGATGAAAATAGGAGATTGGACACACGCACTCGTATGAGATTAAAAAACCAAGTTAATCGCCTTACAACACACGCCTCAACTCTTTTGGAACACAAGATTGATCCTCATTTTATTGTTTTGATTCTTATTCTTTTAAGTGCAGTTAAAAATAAAAGACTTTTAGTACCACAAATAGTTTTCCGGCGAAGTTTGATAGGACACACTTAGCCTAGAGCTGGAGCAAGAAAGAGTGACTTAAAATATGATTGTCCTAAACTTTTGAAGGTAAAAGCAGAAAAAAAAACCAGAATATCCTTAAGGAGTAATTTTGTTGATCAGAAGTGAATTACAAATAATTTAACTATTTTAGGATTGAACACTGGTTAACCGCCCTTACAACACACAACTCAAGTAATACAGCAGAAGGATTGACCTTCTATGAATAGCCCAATCTCGCCTAGTTATAAGGTTTTTGTGGTTTGATTTCTATTTTTACTTGTTCTATCAATCTTATTATAATTTATATGACAGACTTGATAATATAAGTATGATTGAACTAGTTTCTTTATGTTACTTGTTCTGTCAATCTTATTCATAAGCATTGAGAAATCATAGTTGAGATTCTTGACATATATTTAAGTGCTTATTATAAAGTCTCAATCACTGAACCAAAATTTCTATATCCATTGGTCTTGCCGTAATTTTTGCATTCATATTTATTGCATACATACCTATACCAAAATTAAATTCTATTGCCTGGAAAAGATAATTCGACACACAATATAACCCTATATTATTCTCTCAAAAACAAACACAAATTCTTAACTTTTTTTTTTTTTTTTTTAAATTTAAATGTGTTTTTTTTTGAATACAAAATCCCTGAAAGGGAGGGGTAATGAGAATCGAACTCCATACCGTAAATATGAGCTTGAGAGTCTTTTAGGTTGTGCTTGGATATTAAAAGATTTAGGAAATTTTTCCTAGTAGGATTTTTTATCCATCTTATTTTATCCAAACATTTCAAAAACTTATAATTAAAATAAGATCTAACATCTTATAAGCTCTAAAAACAACTTGTAAGAGGTAGGAACTTATAATATCTTTTTAATAAGCTTAGCCAAACACATAAGTTGTTTTTAAAAGATCTTATAAGCTCCTACATCTTAAGTTGTTTTTAGTACTTATAAGATTTTAGATCTTATTTTAAGAATAAATTATTGAAGTGTTTGTATAAAATAAGATGGTGTAGCTTTTAAGATGTTAGTAATGACAATTTTGTAATTAAAATAGTCAAAATTAAAGGTGGATGTTGAAATAAGATCTTATTTTGAAAAAAAGTTGGGGTTCACCTACTTTTTTAAATATAACTTATAAGCTCCTAACATCTTATTTGGGAGCTTATAAGATCTTTTTCTAAGAAAATTATCAAACAAATTTAAACAGCTTATAAGCTCTCAAACATCTTATAAGCTCAGCCAAACACCCTCTAAGATACCGTATGGAAATGAAACTTTTTTTTGAAAAAACTACTATTTACTCACTTTCACATTTTTTCCCCCACCAATCACATCTATTTATTTTTTTAAAATAAAACCATCAAATTAGTGTTACACATTTTTCTACAAATTCTACTATTCATCCACTAACGTATTTTCAACTAACAATCATATCCATTCATTCCCTCCAAAAAAAATCATATCCATTCATTATTTCTCCATTTTTATATCAAATCAACTTTTTATCATTAATTTTTATCTCATATCCAATCACAATCCCAAAATTCAATTTTCTTTTTTCAATTTTTTTCCATCACTATTTTCTAGTGGGAAAAAAAAATCTCCTAACGAAAACATATCCAATCGCAACCTAACTACTTTTTTTTTTTTTTAGGGAAACGGAACCTAACTACTGAACCACTATAAGATTCAAAAAATAAAAATAAAAAATCTCAACTTAGGGATCTAAAAAATAAATACATCTCACATGTTGAGGGTTAAAATGGACTTTTCACTAGCATTGATGGCAGATCTGCTAGCCGACAAACTAGGGGACGGCAAATGTCGGCCAGTGAACTAGGAGACAATCTCGGCTTTCAATTTCCATTTTAATCCCCCAAACATCATTTTCACTAAATACCCCCCAATTTAAAATAATTAACCCCTCATTTAGTCATTTATTTTAATTTTTGCTTCCGCCAATATAATATTAATTCTAATATTCCCTTACCATTTACGCCCCCCTCCACACTGTAAAATAACCCCCACCTCTTCATTCTTTTGCCTTGTCTCGTGGCTCTTCTTTCTCTCACTAAAATCTGCTGATCCGCATAATAAAACCTAAACCTATTGTTTTTGAGGACGGATTGAAATTCCGACATTATTTTGCTGAGAGTTTGTTCGTTTGATGAAGCCTCCGTGGATCATTTTCGGTTGATTCTGGTATGGTTTTCTCCGGTTGCAATCTGAAAACATTTCGATTTCTTTTTTTAATTCGGATGTTATATATTGCGTGAACTTCTCACGAGATATGTGTATTCTTTTTGTCATATTTCATTTCATATTTTTATTGTTTTATGTTTTTCTGAATTTTGATTGATTTGTAGCTGGTCATATGCCATTTGTTTGGCAGAAAAAGAAAAATAAAGGCTTGTTAACTATGTTTGAAAATCATGTTGAGTTTCTCATTTGGCATTTCCATCCTTTATTGCCATTGCGGGGTTTTTATTTGTTTTTTGTTGAAAGTAATTATTTCCGTTGTCATTTTTTTTTAAATATGTGCAATGTGGATTGTTTCTTGATTGTAATTCTGTTATTTTTTGAGTTGTTAAGCTAAAGTCTTTCCAATCATTATTTATTTTCTATAGATGGCTTTGATGGCTAATTATTGTTTGTTATTAATGAGTTCCTTTTGTTAAGTTGATAATAAGACGTCGTCATTGATTTGCTATTTCGATCAATCAGTTATTTATAGAAAGGATTAATTAGTTTTTTCTCCTAGGTTAAATTAATACTTCCTTTTCCTGTATTGATGATTTTTTTAAATTTTTTTAATATCTTGTTTTTGTCTTTTTTCCAGGTTTTCACAAAGTTCCGTTGTAAAGTAAGTGTTGTTTCCACATTGAACATGGACGCTTCTGAGATTGAAGAAAATTTACTTTCTATTGGTGAACCAAAGGTATGGACATTTAATCCCCTGATTTGTTTTTGTCTCATAGCTAGCCTTTTGAGTTTTTCGTGCTTGAATATTAGTAATAGATTTTAGTTTGGCAATAGATGAAAAAAAATCTACATGATACTGGAGATTTTTTTTACTTTTAATATTCAATCTTGGAACTTTGTTAAATTTAAGTCCACGGTGGCTTAGCAGTTGCGTAGAGCTTCCAGCTTCAATGCATTCTTTGTGCAAAGTTGTGTTCTGGTTTTTGAGTTGAGATATACAGTGTAGTTCTGCATAATCTTTTGGATTGATTTTGCTATTTGCTTTTTCATTTTTGTTCATGATGCAATACCATGCTTCGAGCTTTTTAGTGGGTTTTCACTTAGTAAGTTGAGTAAGTGATGTTTATATGGTTGTTGGTGCAGTTACATGGCGAGATGTGCAAGAGCCTATGTGGTGTGTATGTGAAAGTGTTGGCAATATTTCCCGACCTAGAAGCAGCTAGGCCAAGGAGCACATCCGGCATCCAGGCACTATGCGCTCTGCACATTGCACTTGAGAAGACCAAGAATATTCTTCAACACTGTGCCGAATGCAGTAAACTTTACTTGGTAAGAAATGCTCCCTGTACAATTTTTTGTTACAGTGTTTATGCAGAAATCAGAAATGGTAGTTGGTTGTTACTGCCTTCTAATCTTCCCTTACTATGTTGTTATAAAGTTTATGTGAATCTTTACTTTCACGTTCCATGCCATGGGGAATTCTCTGTTGCCAGTATGTTTTTCATTAGCTATCATGGTTTGAACAAGTAACATGATTGCAGGCACATATTTAAAAGCATAACCACAATCTTATGTCTATGAACATACGGTTAAAATAAGGATGCGTCTGCACGGGTAGTTTATGATTATGAGTGTCTGTAACAGAGAATTAGTGCAAGTCTTGTCATTGTGTTTCTCCCAGCCACCTTTATGCTTGCTTTCCTTTGCATTTGTGACTCACCTTTTACTTTCTGTCATCAGGCAATAACAGGAGACTCTGTTGTTCTGAAATTTGAGA
This sequence comes from Rehmannia glutinosa, assembly GCA_016081115.2. Lineage (NCBI taxonomy): Eukaryota > Viridiplantae > Streptophyta > Magnoliopsida > Lamiales > Orobanchaceae > Rehmannia > Rehmannia glutinosa. The sequence goes on from JABTTQ020000493.1 coordinate 225,185, forward strand.
AAGCAAGATGTGCCCTAGAAGATAGTTTGAAACGTGTTGAAGATATTGTTCCACAAACCATCGGTGTTCAGGTACTGGATTGTGCTTATTTTATTTTGATTTTTGGTAGAGGAAGTTTATGGCTGCTCCTTTTTCAACGAGTTAAAAACCAGGATGGTAGCTAAGGTATTCCACTTAGAAGTGTAGAACAAGACTGGATGGAATGGCTTTCCACTGTAGCTTTTTTAATGAGCCGAATTTATAGTGTGATAAATGGGTTACTTATGGGCTAAATGTTATCTGTTTTTGTGGGCGAACCATTCCTAGGGGCATTTAAAGACAAATGGTTCTGGCTAAATGTATTCCAAAATTTCAAGTTTTGTGCTTCTGTAGAGCTATTATTCCTAGTTTAATTACAGTAAATGCTCATTATATAGATATTCTGATTTGAATAGTGCCCCTCTTTCCAGATTGCTGAAATTTTAGTTGACCTTGGAAGGATTGAGTTTTCACTTGATCCAGTGGAGAAGCAAATTGGTGATGAGATCATTGCGTTGCTCCAACAAGGAGAAACTTCACCAACAGTTCTAACGACAACAATGAGCTTGAATCTTTTCACCAAGCTGCTTTTAAACTGGGTATCACTTCTTCGAGAGCAGCACTTAGAGAGAGAAGGGCTTTGAAGAAACTCATAGAAAGAGCCCGTGCTGAGGAAGACAAAAGGAAGGAGTCAATTGTTGCTTATCTTCTACATCTCATAAGGAAGTACTCAAAATTGTTCAGGAGTGATTTCTCGGATGACAACGACTCACAGGGTTCAACTCCTTGCTCGCCCACTGTACAGGGATCCTTGGATGATGCTAGTGTGTTGGGGCGCCATGGCTGTGCTTTTGATCGGCAACTGTCAAAACTTAGTTCGTTCAATTTCAAGCCAAACTTCAGGAGATCAGAGCAGATCCCTGTCCCTCCAGAAGAGTTAAGGTGTCCAATATCATTGCAACTTATGTACGATCCAGTTATAATAGCTTCGGGCCAAACATATGAATGGGTTTGCATCGAAAAATGGTTCAGTGATGGGCACAATACATGTCCTAAAACTCAACAACAGCTACCTCATCTTTCTTTGACTCCCAATTACTGTGTGAAGGGTTTGGTGGCAAGTTGGTGTGAACAGAATGGAATTCCTGTTCCAGATGGACCACCAGAGTCGCTTGATCTCAATTATTGGAGGCTAGTGTTGTCGGAAAGTGATTCAGCAAATTCAAAGTCTTTAGAAAGTGTCGGTTCGTGCAAGTTCAAGGGTGTTAAAGTGGTACCTTTGAATGACAGTGGGATCATTGAGGAGGCTGAAGGAAATGAAGAAGAAGCTGTTTCTGCACAGGACGATGATTGTGAAGTTCATGCCTTTCAGAAATATGAGGATTTTTTGAGAGTTTTAGAGGATGAAGATGACCTCATGAAGAAATGCAAAGTTGTAGAGCAAATACGGCACTTGCTAAAAGATGATGAAGAAGCCAGAATTTATATGGGGGCTAATGGTTTTTTAGAAGCATTGCTGCGGTTTTTGGAGTCTGCTGTCTCTGCCAGGAATGGGATGGCCCAGGAAGTTGGAGCAATGGCTCTCTTCAACCTTGCTGTAAATAATAACAGGTATTCTAAGATCGAAGGCTCTTTGTAGCTTTAAACCCTGCACTTTTTAGAATTCCTTTCCTTGTGTACTGAAAATGAACGGACCTATTTTATTCATCATGGAAAACCTAGTTGTAGTAGCACATGTCATCTCTTTGCTTTGCTCGATCATGTCTGAGTGAAGTTTGCACATGCTTTGACCACTCATTAGGGTAATTGCAAAATTCACATCTGAGGTTTAGCCTAATTACAAAATATGCCGTTATCTTTGAAAACTACAAATACACCCTTAAGGTATTACAAACACCCCCTTGAGGTTTATATTAGCTTAACATATGCATCCTCTTGAGGTGCAATTTGTAAAATAAAAACAAATATTAAGGGATATTTGTAATTTGAAAGAGAGATGACTTTTTTTTTTTTTTTTTTAGTTAAACTGATAGTCAGTGTGTGATTATCCCTAGTATTCATGGCGGACACAAATATATGAGTCCCGTTATTTCAAACTGAATATTCCTATTTCCTTTTTGATGATGTACAATTTATTTGCTATTTCTTAAAATGATAACATTCCAACCAAAAGTGTAGTGTCACTTAAAAGTAATACTATGACCCTCTTAACTCCCGAGCCACTACCCTTTGAAGGCATATACATAGTTTGATTTACTGATAAAGTATTCTATTTGCTTAATGTTAATAACTTTTTTTCTGTGATTTTCAGAAACAAAGAGTTGATGTTGGCCTCAGGAGTACTTCCAATACTGCAGAAAATGATTGCTAACACCGATTCTGTTGGAGCAGCAACAGCCCTTTACCTGAATCTTTCCTGTCTCGAGGAGGCTAAGCCCATTATCGGAACAACCGAGGCTGTCCCTTTCTTGATCTGGGTCCTCAAGAATGAAACTGACGAGCAATGCAAGCTCGACGCACTCCACACCCTCTATAACATATCCAGTCAACCAACCAATATTCCTCACCTTCTATCATCTGGCATCATTGATGGCCTCCAAGCTCTTATTACACACCCCAGCGACCAAACTTGGACCGAGAAATGCATTGCTGTCTTAATTTACTTAGCTTCGAGTAAAACCGCAAGAGACGAGATTATGACAACTCCGGGTCTCATTAGCGCGCTCGCCACTATTCTTGATGTTGGCGAGCCTGTCGAACAAGAACAAGCGGCTTGCCTTCTGATACTATGTAATTCGAATGAGAAGTGCAGTCAGATGGTCCTTCAAGAAGGTGTAATACCTTCTTTGGTGTCGATTTCGTAAACGGTACTGTGAGAGGAAAACAGAAAGCCCAGAAGCTTCTGATGTTGTTCAGAGAGCAACGGCAGCGGGACCCATCGCCGGGCCCTACTCGACCGAGGTTAGAGAGTAGTGAGGTGGAGATGGCGACCCAAGATCCGGCCGTTGTCCAAGTCGGTTTCTAGAAGAAAAGTGGGTAAGGCGTTTAGTTTTTGGCGGAAGAACAAGAGTTTCTCTGTATACCAGTGTTGAAAAAGTGTTGCTGCCAAGCTCGTATTTTCTGAATTTAGAGATTCAGGCTTTGCTTGTTTCCTCAGAAGATAGCTAGGATATATATAGTTCATGTAATAGTATAAATTTACCCTAGAAGACCCATACGTCTTAAAGAAATTTTTAGCCAAACTTAGTTTGTGAATAGTTTGTTGTATATCCTCGGATTCAGCTGTGGAGCTGAGTAACATTTTGATATAAGCCATATATCGTAAGTGAGCTCCTAATAGCACTATATTATTACCATGAAATCCTGAGCAGCTTTTGTGGCTGTTGGATTTCATACAATTTCATTTGCTTCTTAGTGTTTTCCTTTTTTAGCTCTACTCATGGCCCATCATGGGAGTGATTAATCGTATGATTACCTTTTGATTTTCTAAAAGAAAATAAATAAATAAAAAGAGAGAGAGGGCGAATGTGAATGATATACAATGATTTACTGCACTTGATAATTAATTTTTAAAACATGATTAAATAAATGAAAACAAGAAGCCCGTCTAGCTCAGTTGGTAGAGCGTGGGCTCGAGCCCCACGGTGGGAGTATGCATTTTTGTTTTTTTGGTCAAATTTACAAGACATAAAAACCCAAAATTTTCAGACATCCTCCTCCCTTCGAAATAAAAAATAAAAACAAATTCAGACCCTAACACAAATATTGCAAATGATATTGGAAATTCATTGTTCATTCCCTGCTTCTTCCTCCTCTTGCCTTCCTCTTCTTCCCTATAAATTTCTTGTCATCTTTAATTTCCTCTTCTTTCTCGTCTCTTCCTCCTTCAACACCCCTTTTTTCCTCCAAAAGCTCAACAACTTTCTCCAATGCTTTTTCCACTTCCTCACTCTTCATTAGTTCTTCAAAGAATCTCACGGTGTCACCTCCACTCGGCCATCATCCTCTCGATCTCGCCGAACTTGGAGTGGCCTTCGATTCCGAGATAGTTCGATGCAAGAATCTTGAACCCACTAAACGTGCAATACGACATGTGAACGTGCATGTCCATCCCGGCCTTAGCAATGCATGGTCTAACTGTCTTTGTGGTTTGTCGTGAACACGATGATCCTTTCATCCCCGCAAGAGACCATATCCCATCATCGAAGTTGAGCAAACCGGACAACGTTAGCGGTTTTTCTTACGATGATGACAAGTGTCAATTTTAAGGATCATTAGCAAAACTCAATGACATACATAACATGATATGATTTTTGACACTTGAGTATCTCAATTAATTGTAATATTATCCTTAGTCGCTAAAGAGTAGCAAAAAAAAGTATACGCTTCGCTCGCTTGCACGATGATTAAAATCGTATCGCCCTTCATCTTGTCATTTTCCAAGTCAATACTACAATCTATGTCCTCTATCACCAAGATCGACCGTTCTTAGTCGACGCCATTAGCCTCCTCACTCCGCATTGCTACGTAGACTCGAAAGCTCCAAATCATAAATATCAAATTTCAAATAATTAGCCATTCTCGCAACCAGGCTAGATTTCCCGATTCGGGCGGTCCATAAAGAGATATCCCCTCTTCCACGCTTTTCCAACTCTTTTATAAAACTTCCTTCTCCTCACAAACCTGTTCAAGTCTTTCAGACGCTCTCATTCTTCACCGCTGGATCCATCGCCAACGTGTCGAAAGTGGATGGATGGTCGAGATTGACCGATCCCCATATCCCATCATCCATTTCACCACAATAATCGCTGGGTATCTATCTCCGAAAGATAGAGACAATATATCAAGTCGGTTTTAAACAAGTACAAAAACAATCGAAATGAAATACAAAGTATAAATCAAAGAAAAACTGCGGAAACTATAAAACCAATTAGGCTAAAACCCTAATCTCAAGATTTGAGATAAAGAGGCTCGGCCTGAATTTCCCCAAGCAATATCCCCAACAATCACCGGAGGCACAAGGTCCACCCAAAGGACTTAAGCCAAAGAATCACAATGGAGACCCACAAGGACTCGAACTGCAGACAAACCCCGGATCTGTCAATATCTCCCACAAACACTTCGAGCCGTGCACCGAGAACGTGAACGAAGGCAACACTCACAAAACCACTCACAAACACTCTTGTATCACTCAAGAATTCACAGAGACAGAGTAGGTTTTAGAGAGAGAGAGAAAACACGAGCTTGGGAAACCCTAGTTTTTAGAGAGAGAAGTGGAGAACCGTAAGAATGAGGAAAGATCGGAACAAGCCAATATATGAGAGCAATCAAGGGCTCGGATATAACTGGAAGAATGGACGGATAAGATTGGCTCAAAGGATCCGCGGAGGTCAAAACCGGTCCCGAAGTCCGACCGAGTGTTATCAGGATGAGTTCACTTGTGGGCGGGCATCAAATGGGCTACAAGTCCATGAGTGGGTGGGTCCTATTATTGATCAGCGGGCCATATCACAAAGTTTGGGCCACACATCTCAACAATCTCCACCTTGGCCCAAAGACAGAAAGGGATATTAGGGAGCACAAACAATTAAAGAAAAACAAAGATTCATCACGACCCAATTGCCTACTTAGCACATAAAGCATAGTAGGGCTTTCACTATAAGAAGCACATAGCAACTTATAGTACCAAAGAAACACAAAGTAAGTTTGGGTTTTAATCTGTTAGACTAATCACAAGCACAAAGCGAGTGTTGTTCATCCAATGGTTTTGGACCAACCAACAAACACAAAGTAAGTCGATCGGTCCAGGGGTAATCACCGGGGACAACCTAGTCACAAGTGTCAAAACTCGTATTTTTAAACATGTTTGAAACTTAGATACATGCGAACACTTAGTGCCCATATCACTGGGTTGTATTCGATGCAATTTTTTCAAGATTTATTAAACTTTTGAAACAATGTCTCTTATATAATGAAACCTTACATCAATGTGTGTTTAGTACGATCATGAAAAATAGGGTTTTGCATAATCAATACCGATCGATCAGAAAATACTACTACTTTACCTTTGAGAAAACCAATTTTAAATCGACCCTTTAACCATAGGGCCTCTTTTAAGGCTTCAGGATCGCAACATACTCGACTCGAGTGGTTGATAAAGCCACAATATGTTGCAGTTGTGATTTCCAACTTATAGAACGACCACAAAAAGTAAAAATATAAGAAGTAGTAGATTTTCTGTTGTCTTTATCATTGGCATAATTGGAGTCAACATACCCCTTTAAAACAATGCCATCTTTACATTTTGAAAATTTTAAACCATAGTTAACAGAATGAACCAAATATCTCAAAGAACCACTTAACAAACATTCCAATGAATAATGCCAGGATTTGCCATATACCGCCAAACAACTCACAAAGATAAGCTATGTCGTGCATCGACCATAAGGTACATGATGATCCAATGGCATTAGCATAGGGCACATTTTTCATAGTTTGAAAATCGCAGCCAGATTTTAGGAGATTGCTCCTTGCTTAACACAAAATGTGCAAAGAAGAGGAACATTCTGAGTTTAGCATTAGGCATAGAAAACTTTTTCAAGATCTTTTCCACATAAGAAGATTGATTCAAATAAATCACAGATTGTTTTCTATTCCTAATAATATTCATGCCCAAAATCTTTTTGGCATCACCCAAGTACTTCATATCAAATTTATCACTCGAGACAAGACCTAACATGATCCATGATTTGATACAAGGACTAGCAATCAAAGATATCATCCACATAAAGTAATAAAAACACGGAGAATCAGTATTTTCTTTAAAATACAAACAATGGTCATAATGACTTCTTTTGAACTTTAAAGACAACATACATTCATCAAATTTTTATTCCATTTTGTCTTGGAGATCGCTTTAAGCCATATAAAGATTTTTTCAAAGAAACACACATACTCGGACTTAGATTTATCAACAAAACCCTCAGTGCCTCATATAAATCTTTTCTTCTAAGTCACCATGTAAAAGCTGTTTTAACATCAAGTTGTTTAAGTTCCCAGTCAAATTGAGCAACTAATGCAAGCATTATTCGACAAGTGGTGAATTTAACAACAGTGCAAAAATTTCGTCGGTAATCAACACCTTCTTTTTGAGTAAAACCCTTTGCAACAAGTCTAGCTTTATATCGACAGAATCATTTTCATTCTTGACTTTGAACAACCACTTACAATCCACAATGTAACAAAGAATCGGGTTTTGGAACAAGAACCCATGTATTGTTGACATGCAAAGAATTCATTTCATCGGTCATAGCATTTAACCATTCATTTGCATGCTCGATTTTAAAGCTTCATTGTAGGTTTTAGGCTGAGAATTATCTATAGAATCATACACGTAAAACACATATGAGGCCATATGATAATCAAGCAAATTTAGTGGGGGCTCTAATGTTTCTCCTATTTCTATCCCCTGGTTAACAAATAATCTTTACTCATTATCTTGTTCATTATCATGCACATCATTATGCAAGTCATCATTCACAGCATCATGCACATCAAGTTGATCATGAACATTAGGCACATTCTCAAAATCAGCAGGTAAATCACCATTTTCAGGTAAATCATGCACAATTTTAATCGGGAGCAGAGATAGGAATTATAGGAGTATCGGTTTGAGTCTCCACCTCATTTGAAGTATTGGGGTTTTCGAGAAATAGTAGGAGAGTTTTGTAAACAAGGCATTTCATTTTCATTGAAAACCACATCCCTACTAATTATCACTTTAAAACCATTTTCACTTCTAGACCACAATCGTACCACTTTAACCCCATCAGGGTATCCTAGGAAAACACATTTTAGTGATCTCGGGTTCAAGCATTGTATTTTGGTGTGCAAAGGTGAACATCCAAAAATTTTAAGGTTTGAAAAGTCAACTTGCTTGCGGACCACACAAATTCGGGATATTTCCCCTTAAAGGGACAGATGGTGATCTATTAATAAGGTAAACAATCAGTATTGGTCGTTTTCACCCTGAACTTTTTGGAAAGGCCTGAGGAGTTTAACATGCTCCTCACCCTTTCCAAAATAGTCTGTTCATCCTCTCGACCCACACCATTTTCTTTGAGGGTGTAAGGCACGATTTTGTGCCTTACAATACGCATTCTTCACACAAAGTATCCAGGTTTTGATTACAAAACTCTAAACCATTATCGATCTAAGGTATTTAACCTTTTTGCCAGTTTGGTTTTCTATCAATGTTTTCCAGGTTTTAAACTTTTCAAAGACATCTGATTTGTTTTTCAAAAGAAAAATAAAAACTTTCCTGGAAAAATCATCAATCACCGATAGAAAGTATCTGTTTCCACCATGTGTGGGAACACTAGAAGGACCCCAAACATCAGCATGCAAGTATTCCAAGATATCAGTGCAGGTAGAATGTTTAGGGTAGGAGGTGGTGGGAAATTGTACTTTGTCGTTTACCAAACACACAAGAGTCACAGAATGGCACACATGACAATTTATCATTTCCAAAACAGCCATCTTTATGTAAAATTTCAAGTCCTTTAGAACTTATGTGACCTAATCTCCTATGCCGTAGTTCATCATATCATCTTTAATGAGTTCACATAATTCACAGGAACACTTACATTGGACACGGGTTCAAAGACAACAAACATACAAATTTCTCTTCTTTTGAAGCTTTTATAACAACAAAGAGAGCCCTTTAAAATTTTCATGACTCTTTGCCCCACTTACCCTCCAAACCATCGATTCAAGTGCAAAGACAAGACATCAAGTTATTACTTAGATCAGAACATGCCTTACATCTTTAAGAGTGAGCACATAACCAGAATCAAACTTTAAGCACACATCACCAATTCCAAATACTTGACATTTCTTATCATTTGCCATAGAAACTGTACCATGTTTAACTTCAGGAGTAATTAGAAAACAAATTTACGAAAGGAGACATATGGAAAGTGCATGCGAGAATCTATTAGCCATTCGATTCACAGATTGATTGTGAAGGCACGTAATTCACACTATCATACACACATCGATACCATAAAGACATCACCCATATGCTCATTCTTGGTAGCCAAGTTAACATGATCATTGGATTGGTTCTTGTTATTGTTTTGATTCCCATTTTTCTTATTGGGACACTCTTTGACATAATGGCCTTGTTCACCACAATTATAACATTTTCTATGTTTAGCTCTTGATTTTGACCGCCCCTTTTCCCCCTTTTTTCGATTTATCCTGTTAGAGTTGTTCCCATTTTTCCTTGTTTGAGACCGCCTCAACATGCATGACTTCACCATTGTTATTCTTATTCCCTTTCCGACTTTTAAATCAAGTTCTTTACTCTTAATCCCATTAATCACGAGTATCAAGAGTAATATTATCCCCGCCATACTTAATGGCGATTTCACATCACTATATGAGTCGGTATAGCATTTAAAAGCACAATAGGGGTATAATCATCAATGTTTTTGTCACTGAAAGCTTTATATCTTGAATCAGTTTGGTAAACACATCCAGGTTTTCATCCATGTCCTTAGACAAGTCGGTTTAAATCTAAAGAATTTTTCAAGAAGAAAGCGACTTAGAAGGCAAAGATGTTTCAAAAGATACAATTCCTTTAGTTTATCCCACAAAGCTTTAAGATGGATTGTTTACCAACTTTCCTCAAGACAAAGATCGATAAATTCAAGATAATAGAGGAATAGGCATATTCATCAAGTTGATTTTGGTATCCTCAAGTATCCTTTTCGAAAATTTTCCTTCAATAGCTTTGAAAACCTTTTGTTGAATAAGAATACCTTTCATTTTTTGTTGCCAAATGGAGAAATCTGTTTTTCCATTGAAAGGTTCCATGTGGTATCCAGAAAATCCAGCCATTTTTAAAACAAGACACAGAGTAGTCAAGTAACAGAGGCACTCAATCAAGATAGTCACAATAAAACAGCAGAAGCACAGAGATGGAGCCACGAGTATCAAAGACAAAGCAAATATCAAGTTCGAGTACAATGAAGAACACTAAAGAATGAAAGAATACAAGAAATCTTGTACAAGATCCCCCTTGCACCTCGGGGTTCCACTACACTCTTGGTGCAGGTCAAGAAAGGCTTGTATGCTCGGGGTCTCAAGTCCAAGAACGAGAAAAGAAAGAACAGAGATACACTAAAACCCACACACACAAAGTTTAGGGTATAGAAAATCTCACAACAGTAAGCAAAGTTCGGGTAAAAATCCACAGAAAATAGATCACCAAATAACACCGAGTATCACCAAACCGAACCAAAGCACCAACCCACCAAATCGGGCAGATAGGTGCTCGATACCACTTGTTGGGTATCTATCTCGCCAAAGATAGAGACAATATATCAAGTCGGTTTCGAGTAAATGTAGTACAAAAACAATCGAAATGAAATACAAAGTATAAATCAAAGAAAAACGTGAAACTATAAAACCAATTAGGCTAAAACCCTAATCTCAAGATTTGAGATAAAGAGGCTCGGTCTTTCAATTTCCCCAAGCAATATCCCCAAGTCATCATGGGAGGCACAAGGTCCACCCAAAGGACTTAAGCCAAGAATCGTCACCGAGACCCACAAGGACTCGAACCGGACAAACCCCTGATCTGGTCAATATCTCCCACAAACACTTCGAGCCGTGCACCGAGAACGTGAACGAAGGCAACACTCACAAAACCACTCACAAACACTCTTGTATCACTCAAGAATTCACAGGAGACAGAGTAGGTTTTAGAGAGAGAGAGAAAACACGAGCTTCAAGGGGAAACCCTAGTTTTTAGAGAGAGAAGTGGAGAACAGGAAGAATGAGGAAAGATCTGGAACAAGCCAATATATGAGAGCAATCAAGGGCTCGGATATAACCTGGAAGAATGGACGGATAAGATTGGCTCAAAGGATCCGCGGAGGTCAAACCGGGTCCCGAAGTCCGACCAGTGTTATCCAGGATGAGTTCACTTGTGGGTGGCATCAAATGGGCTACAAGTCCATGAGTGGGTCGGGTCCTATTATTGATCACTGGGCCATATCACAAAGTTTGGGCCACACATCTCAACAATAACCAAGTGCATGAAGTTTTACCACCTTGGTTTCTTCCTTTATGGCCTTTGATCTCTCAAGCACAAATGGTATGTAAGAATTCAATACTTTATCTTTATACTTTTTGTCGAATTTCAGCTCGAACCGACGGTTAACGAGTTCGATCATCGTCGAAATTAGTCTTTTGAGTTTCCACGACGATGGATTTCCATTGGAGCGATATTCCATCGATGATTTGTTGGCCTCTGTCGATGGAGATGGTGAGATTCTTATCGCGCGGTGTTTTGGATGCCTTGAGGTGTTTAATGGAAGGAGTAATTATTGTTCTTAGATAGATATCTGCTGCTTCGTATACTTGATTGTTGGAAAAGCCATTGGTTTCGTCAATGGTGATGCACATAGTGGATGTGAACTTCCAATGATGATACCAAATTTGGAGATGATTTTATCTTTTGGAATAACATTTTGGAATTCGTTCATTATAGTGCGAATTAGCATTGTTGATGCAGCAAATGTGGTGTATGCCGATAGTAGTTGATGCCATATCTGAAAGGAAAAATATCAGGGGATTTTGCGTTCAAGATATAATGTTTTGTGATCATATTAATTATACAAGGTATTCCTGTTGCCGATTTCACTCAATTTTCTGTATTGTTACATTTCTGATCTTAATGATGCCAATTAAAATCAAAATTCCAATTCAATATTTAAATGACTTTCATCTACCAGTTCAGTGTTATTGCTTGGCGTAAAATAGGGTCAAACCCAAAAGGAATCATCTTAAATAAATGTTGGCTCACATACTAACTGTATTTTAATTAAAGCATGGATGGAATTTGTTACTATTTTCAAATTTCTGTTTTAGATGTAAAGCAAGTATGCAAGTACAAGTTACAGGAATATATATCTGCTTATATATTTTTGGACAAAAATACTAACTTCATTAAAAAAATTTAAATGGAAAAAATTGTAAATTACAGACGCATAGGTTAGGGAAAAATAAATGGTAGATTCATATTACCACTATTCAAACATGACACGTTTGCCCTATGTCGTCATCCAATTTTTATATAAAAATATATATAATCAACTATATTGCAATTGACTTATTTAGATATTTTACGCAATGAAAATTAAATTTATTTGTTTTTAACTTACTTGCATATCCACCAACTTTTTCCATCTATTAACATTAAAATACATTATATAAGCAGATAAAGATGTCCACATAGTAGATTCGTGTAAAAAATATTTTGGAAAATGTCACATTAGAACTAGTTTGGCAGCAAATCATATTAAAAAAGAATATTAATGAAATAGTAATATAATATACGTATGTTAGTTAATCACATTAAATTAAGATTTATGTAATCAATTTAAGAGCATGCAAACAAAGTTATCTGTCTTTTCCAATAGAAGAATACCTTGTATAATAATAGATAAAAATCCACGGTCATTGGATGGAAAAAATTAGGCAAAATACTACTTGACCTATTCTATTGTGTTCTAAATGATATATATTCATCAAATTGTCTTTGTTTTGACTACTTCACATATTCATCAACGCCCCAGTTTGAATCCGGGATAGACAAACGCAGCGGAAATTAAAAATTTACGTAAAAGTAAATATGCATATAACAATTTATACCTAATCCCGATATTCGAATGCGAATTTTCGGATGTCGTTTTAATTACCCTTTAATCTATATCTATCTATCTATATCTATACTATCTTAAAAGTGTGAATGTTTCTTAGAATTTTGTTTTGACAAAAATATCCATTTGACATGGTAAAATTTAGGGGCAACTAAGTAATTGGATATTTATTTGGCTTCTATTTATTCAATTACAAGAGAAGTGACTTTTATATTCTACACATCAAAAATATTATTCTTTCATCTATAACTCTTAAAATATTCTCAATATTGAAATAATATTAGTTTCATATTAAACTACATTTCGAAAGGTTTCTAATCATATGTCATAAGCATATATAAGGATTTCATATGAGAAATTTCTAACCTTATAAAGTATATAATTCCTCCACGGTCGGAAAACTCCTCAATTAGTGATATGTAATTTTGAAAATTAATTTTATTTATGGTTGTTAAATAAATAATATTGAAAAAGAGAGTTTCTTATTTTATTTTTATTTAAATCCCAAGAATATTTTGTTTTAATTAGCCATATCAAGTAAAATAAAAATTATAAAATAAAAGGAATGAGATTAACATGAAAAAAAGAGAATAAGAACCAAAACAAGTTTGTCCAACAAAAAAATTTACCTTTTAAATTCTAACTATATGTGTTATTATAACTTTTATTTAATTTTTTATATCTTATATTATAAGTTTTAGTTTCTAATTTACTATTTTTTAAATATGTTTTGATTTCAATCTTTTAATTATTTTATTTTCTATAAAATAAAAGAGCAAGTGCAAAAACATATTAAAATTGTGTATAAATATATTTATATAAAATATCATAAGAAAAAATAAAAAGTAGAGAAAATACATAATTCCTCCATGGTCAGAAAACTCCCTCAATTAGTAATATGTAATTTTAAAATTAATTTTATTTATGGTTGTTAAATAAATAATATTGAAAAAAGAGAGTTTCTTATTTTATTTTATTTAAATCCCAAGCATAATTTGTTTTAATTAGCCATATCAAGTAAAATAAAAATTATAAAATAAAAGGAATGAGATTAACATGAAAAAAGAGAATAAGAACCAAAACAAGTTTGTCGCAACAAAAAAATTTACCTTTTAAATTCTAACTATATGTGTTATTATAACTTTTATTTAATTTTTTATATCTTATATTATAAGTTTTAGTTTCTAATTTACTATTTTTTTAAATATGTTTTGATTTCAATCTTTTAATTATTTTATTTCCTATAAAATAAAAGAGCAAGTGCAAAAACATATTAAAATTGTGTATAAATATATTTATATAAAATATCATAAGAAAAAATAAAAAGTAGAGAAAATACATAATTCCTCCATGGTCAGAAAACTCCCTCAATTAGTAATATGTAATTTTAAAAATTAATTTTATTTATGGTTGTTAAATAAATAATATTGAAAAAAAGAGAGTTTCTTATTTTATTTTATTTAAATCCCTAGCATAATTTGTTTTAATTAGCCACATCAGTAAAATAAAAATTATAAAATAAAAGGAATGAGATTAACATGAAAAAAGAGAATAAGAACCAAAATAAGTTTGTCGCAACAAAAAAAATTACCTATCAAATTCTAACTATATGTGTTATTATAACTTTTATTTAATTTTTTATATCTTATATTATAAGTTTTAGTTTCTAATTTACTATTTTTAAATATGTTTTGATTTCAATCTTTTAATTGTTTCATTTCCTATAAAATAAAAGAGCAAGTGCAAAAACATATTAAAATTGTGTATAAATATATTTATATAAAAAATCATAAGAAAAACTTAATAAAAAAATTCATATGTATTAAATTGACATTTATGATAAAACCTGAATGTCGTTTGAAACTTACACCCTTAAAAAGTTATAAGTTTAAAAATCAGTATGATATATATATTTATAGTAAAAACATATACCAAAATAATTAAATTTTAATGAAATGATGTGAAAGAGTGAAACATAAGCTAAAATCGATTAAGTCTAAAAGATCATATATGATACGCAAAACGAAAAAAAAAAGTAAACTCATTTAACATATACAAAGTTAACATTTGTTTAGAAATTAATATATTACTTAAATTGTATGTTAATTCAAATACTAATATAACATTCATAACAAACTAAGTAAATTAAAGTGAAAACTAAGAATAAAATATATTTTAAAATAAATGGTTATATTTGACATTAATGAGTTGAGACGCCAAAATAATTTTAAGTGTTAATTTCATATATATAGATAGTTCAAGATTAAACCAAATGAAATATATTATAAAAAGTTGAAAGAATAAAAGTAAATAGTAAAAAAAAAATGCGTGTGTCATAGCCATTTTGAAAATTCTAAGAAAAATTAAATGATTTCATAATATGTATAATTTGACATTTTGGGTAAAGTACACCTTTATGACATACTGATTCAAGAACAAAAACAATTATTATAAAACTCGGTACAAA
The DNA here is from genome assembly GCA_016081115.2 of Rehmannia glutinosa. Lineage (NCBI taxonomy): Eukaryota > Viridiplantae > Streptophyta > Magnoliopsida > Lamiales > Orobanchaceae > Rehmannia > Rehmannia glutinosa. The sequence goes on from JABTTQ020000493.1 coordinate 240,401, forward strand.
TTATTCTTATTCTTACAAAATAAAATATTATGAAAAATTTGAAACTAGAATCGAGAAATGGAAAGTCTTTGTATGTATGTGAAATTATATTAAAATAAATAAATAAAATAAACTTATTTAATATGAAATAATTTGATATATATGTCAAAGTTCAATATTTCTTAAATTACATGTTAATTCATGTGCCAATATAATATTCAAAATACTATCTATGTATCAAATTCTTGTGTTAAACCATACAAAAATAAATTAGAGTGAAGTGACAATGATTAGTGCTAAGTAATATGAATTCTCATGGGTATAAGGAGGCATAAGAGAATAGTTAAGGGGTTTTTTACAACTTGATATCTAAAATTTTGGCAACTATTTTCTTATTTGATCAAAATTTCAATAAAAACTTCAAATAATGATTAAAGTATTATATACCTTTTTCGCAATAAAAGGCACTACAAATGGATTGATAATTATATTTTATAATAAATAATATGATTTTGTAAACGAGATTAAAAGAGATCAATTTTAAATGTACATTTTCTTCAAACAAATACATATTAGTTTTAGTATACTAAGAATAATTGCTATTTTCTTGACTATACGTCTTACAAAATTCATCGACTATGTAAATTTTAATATTGACCAAAAGAGCCAAATTCAATTGGAAATACAAACTCTAATAGCATAACGTGTCTTTCTAAAATCTTATGAAAATTTAAAAAAACTAAATTAGATTTTAGTTTATTATACAACTTTTAAAACCTTAAGTGTTTGTAATAATTTTCAAACATAAAAATTAATTAGTATTATATTTGATTATTAAAGATTGACACATGAAAATTGTTAGCTTATTATTCTTTCATGAAGTTATCTTTGGTTTTATTATTTATTGGAAGTTATTGCGTGCAATTGAATAGAGTTTCAAAACTGATTTCGACTTATCATTTTTCATAGTTTTATTTAATATCCGACTCTCGATGAAAATAATGGATTAACTTATATATTAGGTTAATGTTCATTGTTTCTAAGACAATAGAAACATGAAGACTACAAACTTTAAGTTTAAGTATTATGATAAAATATTGACTTTGTTACTAGAATAAAGATAATATATGGAACAAGTTTTTTTACATATATATTATATTGTAATTTTATTTTTTAATTTCCTTAATCAAAGAACTGGGGAGAGAATTAAATAAGTAAGCACAAGAAGTATAAGAATTTGATTAACCTTTATTTTATTTTATTTTTGAATTGAATAACATAACAAATAAAATGATGACATTATTTGGATTTTTGGTAAAAAAGTTAATTAATTATTTTTTAATTAATTCGATAACTTGTGATTTATTAATTAATAGCTTATGAATTATAAGCCAAATTGCTTGTCTTATTATGTTAAACGCATCCAATGCTAAAAGAATTCAAAGATTAGTTAAGAAGAAAATACTTTTCTAGCAATAAAAATGAAATAAAACATTGATGAATGTCATTGTAAGCTAATATAGAACTTATATTGTTGTTAAACTAATTTTATATTTTTGTTGGATTGAGTTTTTGAAAATAATTATTCAACAATTCATATAGATCTATAAATAAAGTAAAGAAAAATATATTAAATACTTTGTAATATTTATTAATTAATAAAATTATTAAATAATATAATTATTTAAGTAAAGTCATGTGTATCACGTGCGACGCACGTGTTTCTTACTAGTAGAACTAAGGTTATGAAATCATACCTTTTGCGAAAACTTCTCCTTTTCTCACGCACGCAGCACGAGCCTCGGGAATCCACACGTTTCCCCTCCAAAGATAGTCCAAACGAGCGGATGAAACCTTCAAGTAGAATCTCACTAGCAATCCTACTTGATCTTCTAATATTCTAATCTTGTTGTATGTAGTGTTTATGATTTGATATATAAGAAAAATAAGACTTGGGATTCACGGATGAAAACACCCACAATTTTGAACACATAATATCGACCAAAGAAAGGAGAGAAATTTTGGACGTTGGACGTCTCTATTGAGAGAGATTGTGTGTAAAATTGTTCCCAAACTCTTGTATATATATTTAGTAATTTAGGGTTTAATAAAAACATATTCCAACTTGGAAACTTTTTTTCTTGCCAACAAAGTAATACAAAGTTATGGCAGGAGTCTAACTCTTCCATAAGTTAATTTGCTAATCAAATTAGGAAATTTCTACATTATCCAATTGCTTTATGGGCCCTCCTACGCGGGCTTATTAAATTAGGCTAGACCATTTAATTTTAATTAAAGGTCCATTAATTAATTATTTAATTAATTAACTAGTTCTATCTAATTTTATTGATCTCCATCAATTAATTCCATCAAGCCCAATTAAGTAATCTAATTATTTAATTTACTAAATTAATTCATCAATTAAATTAATTTAAATTTCTTATAATTAATTAACCGCATTAATTAATTAATTCACTCCAACTTAGGTTTCCTAATATTTATTAGGTTCAATTAAATAATCTTATTATTTAATTAAATATTTAATCCATCAAGTGAATTAAATTAAAATCCCATTTAATTAATCTTTATTGATTAAACGTATTCAACTCTTTGAATCAATCCAAGATTAGAAAAGTTCCATATCGTCTTTTGTGTGTGACCTTTTAGGTTCACAACTAAGCTAGCAGTGGGCTTGCAACATTTACAACTTATGAATATCATATATATATATATATATATATATATTAATTAATTAATCTGCTTGAAATTAACTCCTTAATTTTAAGAACCTCATAAATCAAGGGAAGCACCTAACAATTGTATCTTAATTACCAGTCTTAGGTGAATAGCGAGCGAATCTATTCATTATACGAATGCCATGCAGATACTATCCTTCTGCCATCTAATCTCCCGATTAAGTCAAGAAACCCTTTATAGACTTAATAACTACGATCTCATTTCAAGTTACTTTGATCCTATGATGAATCAGTATTCATCATTGCTTGGCCAAGGTCTTGTTTGGATCAATAACTATGAAAACATAGGAGATTCACCTAGTCCATAGGTGACAAATTCTTTCTTGGCGACTCATTAGTCTCCATACATAAAGACTAGGTACTCAATATAAACCTCTTACGATTGTAAAGCAACCGGGAAATGCGTCAAAGTGCATAGTGTTATGCACAAGACTACTATGATCCCTCAAGTCTAAGGACTAATTAAAGCACTATCGTAAATTAGGAAATTCTTCATTCGATATACAATTCCACTAAGAATTTCTACTGAGTCATTCAGTGTAATTGTTCTCCAACAAGCACCCATATACATGCACTAACATCCTTATACGAATATCTATGGAATGAGATATTTCTCCTTTTGAGCATGCCTCGTATGTGTGAAGTCTCCCCGGGCTTATCAATGTCCCATCTCAATGAATCTCGACTGCAACATAATTTAAGACCACAACCATAGAGACGTCATTCCATGATTACCATAAAATGAGTAACCACGTCCGTAGCTATATGTGATCTAGAGACTTTATCCAATTAATTAAACAATTAATGATAAAACTAAATATCTTTATTAATAAATATTATGAATAAAATTGTCTTTAAAAGAATATAAAATGCTCGCCACTAATTGACTCGCAGGGCACTATTCTAACATCATACACATTGCAAAACTTTAGGACTATATTCCTACAGTTCTAGGGCAAAGTTTGTGTGTAATCGAGTTCTAATAAAATTTTATGGGACCCACACATTCGGGCAAAGATGTAGGCCATGATTTCACCTTTTCCCTTTTCATTTTTTTACTTTAGTGTGGAAAATGGCTATGGAGAAAGTGGCCTATTTTGGGTGCTTTGTTTTGGCAAGGGATTATCCTTTTTTTTTTTTTAAAATTTTAGTAATGGGGGACCCACAAACACTATCCGTTGAATGAGTATGTACCGCTTATCACGCCATCAAGTTAAACCACACATGGGCTCAACCAAGTGGTACTGGGGATTCAAACTTTAGACCAATGAAAGAGTTTTGGGGCGGGATACCGGCCCCGACCCTCCATGTTTTATTCATTAAGAATTTTAAAAAAATTAATTTATATTTTTTTCAGCCTTTCATCGGCCCATCCTATTTTTGTGTGCCTCTCCACCTTTACTATTATGGCCTACTATGCCATTACTTTTGACTATAAACATCAAGAACCCACCCTACATCACTACGTCACCCCTGGATTATGGATGATCTCTTTTAATGGAATGGATACATGATGAAAAAGAAGAAGAGAAAGGAGAAATAAATCCCAATTATCAATAGGCAATAATAATATAGTCCATTCAAAATTTCAACAGTATATGTAATGTATTGTTTGAAGAATTCTCCAACAGGAAAAATACTCAACATTCTAATTTGTAAATTACTAAATCATTAATTATCCCTAACCAAACACTCATCCTGCTAACATGAAAATTATGAAGTACTTATACTCAAAACATTTTCCTGATAATTTGACACTTGATAATTCTACATCAAAACTTTTGGTACAGTGTGACAACCATAGCAGCCAGTCACATAGTGAACTAAAAATAGCAATAATATCTCCTAAGATAGCTTGGAAAATTATGTGTCATCTCCATGTAAATTAACAAAACTTGAATTATCTGCTCAAAAATTTCCCATTCTTTTGCAAAAACTGCATGCACGAATGAGCTTCTCGATCGATTCAATTCAGTTTCCATCTACGACTTGTTTCTTTACGCTTCTTTCTTCAGCATACTTCCCTTCTGTCTCAGCAATTTCAGCGTTTTTTCGTCTTTCTTCCCCATCTCAAGCATCTCCTTATAACTGCACCAATTCATAGAATCCGATTTTCCCGTTTGGCTAAACGGATCGGTCTCATCCTGTGAACAATCAGCAGGAG
>JABTTQ020000494.1:0-50000 GCA_016081115.2 Rehmannia glutinosa
AATCAGAGAAATGACACAGCACGATTCGGATTCTGTGTTACTCTTGTCTTGGTGTCCGGAATCAAGTTCGTGTATCTCTAAAAAAATTTAGGAAAAATGTGGAGTGAGTTAAACGAGCTCAGTGAGGAGAAGAGTGGGAATGCAAGAGTTATTAATAAAAAGAAATTCTTTGAGTTAATCACTTAGTGAATAAAACTGTTTCATGCATGCAAATGAATGCAGAATTATCAAGACTAATGTTAATTACAAAATCTAGCAAATAAATACTACTACACAAGTAGGCAATGTTACGAATAAGTAAATTATACTCAAATAATATTTTAATGGTATCTAAATGGAATATAAATTGTACTAACCTCACGATGTTCAGGTTGCTGCATCAAATACAATATTAGCACAAATACGGTGAAACAACTTATGGGATTCAAGTCAAATTTAAAATGGGCAAGGTTCTATACCCCATTTTAAAAACCAACGAGATACACAAAATAAACACAGAGTCAATGTTGATCAAACACCGAACCGTATTGCGTTCTCCAACTCACCAGGCCAAAGCCTCCAAGCACCTTATTCCTCCGATTGGCTCGACGACTCTTTAGCTGTGGGTTTATACCTAGAGTTCGTCATATTCCGGAATATACCAATACTACAACCCAAGTTTCGCCGCGGTCTCCGGCCCTACCAGAAAAATGGGAATAAGCACATGTGTAGTCGAGCAAACACCAACAGGCGACATGTTCGATGGATTGCCCCGAACTACACACGCCAAACAGGTTCATCACAAGAATCAATAAACCAATGTCAATGACAAACAAAAGAGATTGTAACGACAAATGATATTTCAAGTCACATATTAAGCTGATCAAATTAACATTCTAAAGTCCCATTATCATTTTATAATAAGATCTAGATTATGAAAAGAAGTAGTTTCTTGATCAGTGCCCAACAAGCACATCTAATAACTTATATATGTCGGCTTCTTTTAAGCTGTTAACATCTCAATTAAAGGCTAATTAAACATAATAAATTTATTTCTTTTAATCCAGTTCTTGTCCAAAAATACTATGATTCTTAATTTAAGCTAACCGATTTAAAGCAAATCAATTAAAAAGGACAGATTCGATTTATAATTAAACATGACATATGTATTCATTTTAGTCCAGTTCTATAAAAAGTCAAACACATCATTGAAAGTAGTTATAAATGGTATTTCTAATTTAATCAGTTATTTATCCAAAACCTAGAATTAATCTATACCAATTTCTCAAATCAGTCTTTTAAATGTGTTATTAATCCAAAAGGTTAATTTTGATTTTATAAATTATGGGTTATGAAGTTAACAGTAAACAAATTCCAGATCAATGTTGATAATGTTATAATTTTAATTATACCAATTTACTCAAACCAAATTTTAATATAACATATTATGATTTTAGTGGTGTGGGTCCAAAGTCACTCATTTTCGTATAAAAAAAACAGTTATGTTATTATTAAGGTGATAATCCTCAACTTGATATTTAATACCAATTACTCCAAAATCAGTCTTTTAAATAGTACATAATTTATTTCTTTATAAATATATATATGTATATATATATAAGTTTTTGAAACTAACTTATACTTCTTTATCAAAGAAAAAGAAAAAAAATTCAAACTGAACATGAACACATCTCAGTAAGGCCAAATAATGAAGACAACATCATGATTAATGCAGATGATATAAAAACATTTGATTTCTTCCTTTTATATATACATATATATTTTCAGAATTATGATGTATATTTTTGTGCCCACTTAAAGAAATAATTTAAAATTTTCACCCACTTTTAAGATGATCTCCAACACGAAGGAGGGTTCAGTTGTCGGCGGTGGAGGACGGCGGTAGTGGTGGACAGGTGGCGGCGGTCAGTGGTTAAAGGCGGAATTCCGACAGCATCGACGGTGGCCGAAAAATAAAAAAAAATAGAGAGAGAAGATAAAAGGAGAAAGAAAAGAAGAAAAGGAGAAGAAAAATAAAAGAAAGAGAGAGAAAAAAAATACGGTGGACGGTGGTTGGCGGTGCCGGACGGCGATGTGGTGGTGGTGGTGGTCAGAGGAAAAATGAAAGAGAAGAGAAGAGAAGGGGAGAGAAGAAAAAGAGAAAAGAAAAAATTAAAATAAAATAAAATAAAAAGTGGTGATGGTCGGTGGTGGCCGACGGTGGCCGGCGGCCGGTGGTGGTGACCGGCGGTGGAGAGAGGGAAGAGGTTGCATCTTTTTTTATGTGTTAGTGTGTGAAATCTGAAAATGAAATGTGTGTTAGGGATTTGAGGTATTTATAGGGGTCTAAATGGGTAGGCTTTTGGTTTTGGGTTGGGTTTGAGTCAAAATAGATGCTGAAAATGTTAGGATTGGGATGTGAGCTTTAGTATTAATTATAAAAATACTAAAAATATATAGATGGGCCAAAGTAAATAACTTATATCCAAAGTGATATAATTAATTGTGATTCATTTAGCCCAAATAACTAAAAAAAAATATTACATCTATTTAAATTATAAAATAATATGACTCTAATCTTAACGAATGAAAATTTAGTAATAAATACTTAATTAAGTAATATACATTGGTAATATTATTAAAATTTCAACAAGTAAACAAAATGTATATGATAAATAATTAACTAAATAAAATCAATAAAAAAAATCTAATATTAATCTCAATATAATACAAAAAATAGGTCGATATAAAGAATAGTAATGTCAAATACATACTAAAAATTATTCTAAGCTAATAAATAATACTAAACTAAATACAATAAATTATTAGAAACATAATTTATTAAATGTGGGTATCACAGATAAATTAAAATTTTCTCAAATTTGAAAGGTAAGAAATTACAAAGTCGCATGACGGATGCCAGAATCACAGTTCGAATGAGGAAGAAAAAAAAAAGTAGGGGAAAGAAAGTTATACGTGTAAAATATATGTGCATTTAAGGGCTTAAAATGATATATAATTGATACATTTGCATTTATATTTAGTGTGTTTTGGTTGGTTTCCTTTATTGGCGTGATACTGCGTACTCTTATATATTTACAGAAAATAAAGCTAAATTGGATAAAAAAAAAAAAAGTGATAGCACGTTCCAAAAGATATGTCAAGATCCAAGGTACGAGCAAAGATGTGAAGAAAAGAAGCATGGATGATCGAACAAAAGGGAATTTCTTTCGAAAACGTCCAAACGCGCTAGCAGTTTTCAGCACTGGCAGGGTTTACTATTTTGGCCATAACGTTTTCTACAAAATTGATATTGAGCTAATTCAAGTGGTTATGGAAAGCTAAGAGAAAGTGCTACAACTTTTATGAAGACCCTAGGAGCAAAATCACACTTTTATAGGACAAAAACCAATCGCACGGCCAGACCGTGTGAACTTTCAGTGATTTTCAAAAGCAAAAACCAATCGCACGGTCTGCCCGTGTCAACTATCACACGACCATGTGAATCGTCCTGCGGCTGATTTTGTGTCGTAATCCTGTCAGAACTCTACCAGTGATCTCTTAACGCACCTATAAAAAAAGGACCAAGGCCATGGACGAAAATAATACTTGATACATCAGAGAATACACTACAATACACAAGGTTTACACAAATAAATAGTCTTCTCAGAGAGGAGGGCTAATCTACGAAGAACACCACAAGGCCTTTCGCATCTATGGAAGCACAAGGGTTCAAAGGCTTGGAGGGAAGATCCATCCTGACAAGAAGGGTTTTTTCTTACTTTAGATCTCTTATTTATACTTAAACGATGTCAAACTATTTGATTTCAACTTTGTATATGAATTTTTTTATCAAATATGTTGGGCTAATCTTTATGATCCTAGGACATAATCAAAATTATAGAGTCATGTTAAATCTATATTGATTATTTTCTTAATTGATTTTTGTGTTCTATTATATGAATTCGAATGTTTAATTCTTGTAGGTTATTTGGCCAATAATTTACATGTCATATTTGTTAGTCCATAATCCGGGAGGTGAGTTCTAACAGACGAAAATTGGGTTCAGACATAAATGGGGGTAATGTATTGGGAGATCTACAATTGTTATTAATCAACTGATTATGCATCACCCGGGAGGGGGAATAAACTAATTTAGGAATTGAACCCATAGAAACACATGAATTAGTTTTGATAAACATTGATTGGATTTAATATTGAAGGAGCATGTTGAGATTATGTGCCTAGAGTTGCTTTCGTATTTGTTAAAAAGACTTGTGGAGTTCGGGTTTTTATAAATTTACATATTTTATTTTTATTTATTTAGATTAGATAATAATTTCTTGATTTTCGATCACTTCAATAAAATTAGAATACGATGTTATTTATACACTTAAGTGTTTGAAAATATTTAAGAAAAAAAGAAGGGAAAAAAAGGGAAAAGTGAAAAGAGGGAAATACAACATTGTTTGATATTATTGTACTTTTATAAAATACGTATTTACAAAATTATTTTGATTTTTGAACATGAATTTCATTCTATTTTAAAAAGATTTTTTGCATATTTTAAATGGGGGAGGGAAGAAGAATAAAAAGAAGGGAAAAAAGGGAAAAGTGAAAAGAGGTATTTGCACTAAAAAAAAGTAAAAAGAGAGGGGGGGGGAACTCCAAAGCAACTAAGTTTGGGAAAGAAATGAATTGTTGAATAACTTGAAATTGGGATTGTGTTTTACTTGCAAAATGTGTTTTATGTAGGGTTGAAAAACTCGTATTTACAAAATTATTTTGATTTTTGAACATGGATTTCATTCTATTTTAACTACTTCAATATTTTAATTATTTTATATATTGCATATTTTAACATGTTATTGGTGGGTTTTGTTATATTAAAAATAATAATTTTAAGTAGATAAAGTTGATAATGGGAGAAATATAATTGAGTTAAAATATGAAAATAGTGATCTATAAGAATGAAGTCAAAGATTCAAATATCACCCTCCCTTACAATCCTGATTTTATGGTTTGTATTTGCACTAAAAAAATGTATATAAAAAGAGAGCCCAATTTTGAAGTTCGCTATAAGACACCATTGTACAGATAAAACACACACGCACGCACACTAAAGCTCTAAGGATTCTCTTTTCTATTACGCACATGTTTGTTTGGCTTCTAACAATTTTTTTTACAGAATTCATTCTCTCAAAACAAAATCAAACCTACATTATACATGTTTTCTAATAGTTTTTCTACTAATACTCGCAATTGTCATTATATCACATTACATTTAGAGGTAATTTTAGTTTGCCTCCAATCTATGCGTGTTTTTCTATCTAGCCCACTTAATTTTGACTTGTTTTACTTTATTCATTATACATGTTTTCTAATAGTTTTTCTACTAATACTCGCAATTGTCATTATATCACATTACATTTAGAGGTAATTTTAGTTTGTCTCCAATCTATGCGTATTTTTCTATCTAGCCCACTTAATTTTGACTTGTTTTACTTTATTCCTGAACTTTGCAAGTTGTTGCACTTAGCCTATAATTTTCAAATTTACCTCTCAAAATAAGTAGATTGTCTGTAGCTATTACATCTCGAACAATTATTTGAATTAATTTTCTCTCATATTCTCCTCATCTTTTGTCAATATACAAATAATTTTAAATAATAGTACGATTCAGCAATAAACCGACTATGGAACAATTTTCAGATATCACAAAATAAATAACAATAAAAATTCAGGGGTAAATTTGAAAATTAAAGGCTAAATGCAACAATTTGCAATATTTATGGGGTAAAGTAGAACAAATCAAATTTAAGTGTTCTAATTGTTTTTGGGCTAGGGCGACTCTTTTCTTTTGTTTTGGTGTTTTCTTTAGTTTTTAGCTAGCCAACCGGCTTGTGGTTACTTTCTGTTGGACATCATTGACTTTTATTTGGGTGTATTCTTTTTCTTTCTAAGGTTTTTCCTACAAGGGTATATTTAACTTAGAAGGTTTTAACGAGGTCTCCATCTCAGGCTAGCTGATCGGCCTTATGATCAGCTCCTTTTTTGTTTTATTTATTTTACGGACTTGTGCCTTTCAAAAAAAAAGTGGGCAAATTAAAAACTTGTATTGTTTGGGAGACAAATTATAATTACCCCTTAAATTTATATCTTCCTAAATACTTTCCCACAAAACCCCCCAATCAGTAACCATATTATTCAATTTTCTGTTATTTGTATTTTATATCTTTTATAAGGGTGTGCACAATTTGGTGCTGACTGAAACATACTGTTACTGGAAATTCGGTAATTATCGAATACCAAACAAAAATTCTGTTCGGTTGGTAGTTTTCCATTTTTTTGGCTTTTCAGATAGTAATTTCAAATTTGGTTCGGTAAGCTTACCGAATACGAATACTGAATGTCGAATTTAAATAATATATATATATTATTTATTTAATACTATTTTTCTCTTTTATTCATTTATTTAATACTTAGGCTGCAGAAAAGAGAAAACAGAGAAAAGATAAAAAAGGGTCTTCAACTTTGTTTCCAAAACAGGGATGTCTTTTTCTCCATTTTACCTTTTTGTGATGTGAGGAGGTTTCCGAAATAGGGACCAGCAAAGCAGACCTCTCCCTTCTCTCTCAGTGGTCGTCTCTCACTCTCTCCACTGTCCACATGTCGCTGCCCACCCACCGCCGGCGCCGGTGTCCAGCAGCCCCCCCACGGCGGTCTCTGCCTCAATATTGGCTTGTGAGGAAAAAGCCCAAATTTCAAACCCTAATCCCAAGCCACCAAAAAGTAAGCAATTTATTGTGATTTTTAGTTTAATATGTCGTCAATTTTGTGCATATTTTCATCTTTGTGTTTCAGGTCTTTTTTGCTAGATATGTTAATTTTGTGCAATTTGTTCTGATGGCAAATGGTGAAAAATGAAAATCAAATTTCAAATGAAATCTTTGAGCCGTGTCTTTGAAAAACCTGAAAATTTAACCCCTTGCAATAAATTGTTTAATTCTTTATTTTTTCTGGAGTTTTGTTTTTCCCTAATATTGTACTGATTTACCGACATTTTTTGGGTGAAAAATGAACCGAATTGTTTTTTTTGGTTCGATATTTCTAACTCAAAATGGGTAGTTTTATTTTGAGTATCCATCAATTTAAAACATTTAACAGCCAATTGAAATGTCTGTTGCTTTACTTATGAAAAGGGGTATATTCATTTTCAGATAAGAAGTGAGGATTTCTCCTAAATTCAGTTCGTGAACCCAGAAACCCTTTTTACATTTTCTTATGGAGAGAACAATACGATCAAGCGGAAAGCACAAGGAGCAAATTGTGCCCTCAATTGATAGGCTTAGCGGCTTGCCAGACGTCATCCTTTGTCACATTCTCTCTTTTCTCCCAACCAAACTTACTGTGGCAACCAGCATTCTTGCTAGACGATGGAGGTTTTTGTGGTCTCATGTCCCTAATTTAGCTTTCAATGAATGTGATTATAAAACAGATTTAAATGTCAATAAGGGATTTTTTGACATCCTCTACAGAGTTATGTTGCAATATAGAGTGCAAAATATGAATACTTTTCGCCTTGCTTGTTCGGATAATAACAGCGAGTATCAACTTGAGACATGTATTATTGCTGCCATTGTACGCAATGTCAAAAATCTTTATCTTGATCTTGATAGTCTAGTTGATGTGCCCAGTTGCCTCTTCAACTGCAAAACCCTAGTCGATTTGAGTCTCCATGTTTTCGATGACATCCCCATGACTGTATGTTTGCTTGCCCTTAAAAAGCTTCGTCTTCACTCGCTTAAGTATGTTTCTGATGAATCCCTCCCGCGCATGCTTTCTGGATGTCCAGTGTTTGAGGAGTTGATCGTTGATGAATTTGTGGACCATCCAAGTATGAGTTGCTGTTGTATATGTTCGCCCACATTAAAAAGTCTCGTGCTTATGTCTCATTTCTATCTTCTTTTCTTCGGATCTGACAATCCCTATAGGGTGAAGATAGATACTCCCGCACTTAGATATCTCCAATTACATGATTTTATATCTCAGGATTTCTCAGTTGGATCTCTAACCTCCTTGATTGAAGCAGATGTTATTTTTGACTATGATGCTCCGGCAGATGGGGAAGTTCTTCATTCTCGATCTGTGTTAGAATTTGTTGGTAGACTCTGTAACGTGAAGTGTCTAAAACTATCAACTAGTTGGATGAAAGTAAGTGTTTTTCCTTTAGTTTTAGTAATTGGGAGTGTGGCCCCATCCATTTTATATCTTCTCTTCTCATCCTATACTTTTTGTGAAATCTCGAGTATGAAAGCTTATTTCTTTGCAGGTTCCTAACTCAACATTCTCTGCTTTGACGGTAAGGTTTCATAATTTAACTGAACTCGAATTGGCTGTTGATTGGCGTTTCCTTTCCTATTTCTTTGAAAATGCTGATAATCTTGAAGTCCTTAATATACACAAGGTTTGCTTTTTCAGCTTTATTCATGTAACTTTTCGTCATTCTACTTCTTTATAGTTTTATATCAGTGAGGTGGCGTTTGGCATTTTCTTTTCTTTTTGTTTTATCATCAGGTTGATATAGATCTGAGTTGCTGGATTGAGCCCCACCAAGTGCCAACATGCCTATTATCTCATCTTAGAACTGTCAGAATTTATCATTTGGGGTGTACAGAGCAAGAGCTTAACATGGTAAAATATTTTTTTTTGAGGAATGCTAAAGTCATGGAGAGGCTGGAAGTATATTCCCAAGACCATGAAATTGATTTAAAGGCCAAGTTGAATGCTCTCCGAAAAATTTCATTGTTTCGGCAAGGATCTGAGGCATGTGAGTTGGCCTTCTATTGAGATAATTTGGGGGGAGGGGTGTGGATTGTTCAGGTTTTTTTACTGTGATCTTAAGCTATTACTTATTAGTCTTCTTGTCTATGTTCAACAACCAAATGTTCCTTTAGAACTGTTTTATGCAGTCAAGCTTTAAGTGGCTTGTTTTGTATTTGTTGTTTTGTGCAAAGTAATTCTTGATATTCTTTTAACTTTGTTGATCATCATCTTTCATTTGTTTACTTGCTATTTTTTTTTCTTTTTTCTTTTTTTAATAATGGGGAACTCACAGCTGTATCCTTTGGCGTGTACTGCGTAAACCCTCATGTTGGATACAGTGGCCTGGAAAACACATCAACCAGCAAAGTAAACCGCACTAGGGAAGTCCCATGCAATTTTATATATGTTTAACTGATACCCTCTTCAATAGCCGCATCTTGAAAAATAGAGACAATTATCCAGGAAGTAATTGTAATTTCAAGATATAACTGATTTTTTTTTTGAAAAAAAAATAATGTCAATGGAGAAAGGATTGAAATCCTTTCCAACCATTGATTCTCGTTCACAACTCTTTTCATCATCTTCTGGTATCAAACATTCTTAAAGCATGGATGGATGGGTTTCCAACCCTTTTTTATTTTTTCATTTTTTGTTGATAAAAATGAAATCATGTTTGTTTGAAAAAAATTCTATTGGAAATTATCATTTTTTATTTCTATTTTTCACATAAAATATCTCAAACCTGTATATAATTCCAATTATCAAACTTAATACAACCCTATATCATTTATCAATCACTATTCTTATATTTTCATCCAAATTAGTAGGACACACAACTACCAACTATATATATATATATATAACATATTATTTTTTTCAAATTATATATATCTAAGACACACCACATACAACATCACAAATATCATATCATATATTTAAACTAGAATAATAAAAGTGGAGCTCACCACTATCAACGTCTCAAATTATTACATAAAAATTTCTGCAAAACGATTTAACCGAACATATTCTCATTTCTAATTTTATATAAAATTTAAGTCTTGTTTAATAATCCAAAATAAGCTCAATTTTAAGATTAAAACCAATAAATTCTCAATTGATTGTTCAACTCTAAAAACTGTTATGGAAACGTAACCATACAAAAACATAACTATGCAAGCTCCTAGTCTCTCTTTGCCATACTGTTAACTATTACAATCGATATGAGATATTATTAGATAATATTAAGAGGAAAAAACATTAAACCCCCAAATTATGTGGTTTTTTGCACTTTATTATATAAAATAGTTTTCTTTACACTTTACCATACAAACTATATAAATTTTGCACTTTGCCCTATAACAGTCATCGCCGGAAGAATATTCTCCGAATATTTCGGCACGTGCCCTCCACGTGAGGGCAAAACCGTCTTTGCCTAAAATTCAAATAGAAATACTTATGCTTTACCATCTGAACTTTGTTAAGAATTTCACTTTGCCACCTGAACTTTGCGCAATTTTTCACTTTACCATATCAATTTATGAAAATTAAAAACATTATGTGTACATATATATATTTATTTATCTTTTATTTTTAATTTTCATTCGTAAAAGAAAAAATCTATCAATGGTGCTATTTTAGGATTTATGTTTATGATTAAGGTGGGTACAAATATCACTAATATCGATTTATTTTTTGTGGTTTAGACATCTTTGAATTATTATAAGGTTTAAAAATTTTTTATATTGATTTCATCCCAATTTTCTAATGTGATGTTGCTTTAGATATGTATTTTTAATTCTTAGTTCAATTCATAATTGCATATTCAAAACTTAATTATAGTGTTAATAATTATTTTTGTTTTCCATAAATTCAAATAATCTCATGGAGGAAAATATTTCTTGCCCTCCGAACTATTAGGGTTTTTCGGCTTTGCCACCTAAAATTTTTTTGGCACACTTTACCTGAAGTTCAAGAGTTTTGCATATAGCCTCCTTGGTCTCGTCGGCGGCGGAATATTCCACGGAATCTTGTCACATGCCATGCACGTGAGGGCAAAATTGTCATTTCACTCAAATTATACTAATATTGTTGCACTTTGCCATCTAAATTTTGCGAAATTGTTACTTTGCCATATGAACTTTGAGCGATTTACACTTTACCTCCTCAGTTAAAAAAATATTAAAAATTTGTGTATACATTTATTTTATATATTGTTTAATTTTTTCACCAAAAATAAGTAAATTTTACTAGTATTCATTTCAATAAAATATATTACCAAGATATTAAAAATATATATTTATTTTCACTAAAAAAAAGTAAATTTTACTGTTAATTTTTTTTATCAAGATATTAAAAATATATATAAAATAAACTTATTTTTAATATCTTGATTAAAAAATTAACTAGTATTCATTTCAATAAAATATGTTTGAATAAGAATAAGATTATTATATATATATATATATTTGACTTTCTTGTAGAATTGTAGGATTGTAGTTTACTTCATTGATTTACTTTATAGTTTATAAATTAAAAAAGTATAAAGTTAATGTTAAATCCAATTTATCAAATTACACAAAAAAAAATTACATAATTATTTATTTATTTTGAGGTAAATGAAATAATATACGTAGACAAATATAAATTCTAATATATTAGAATGAATTATCATAAATAAAATATAATAGGTAGTAATAAGTTTGAAATATATTATTAAAAACCATATACTATATTTTAAAAGTAGAAATAATGCAATTCATTATATTTTCAATACTTTTATATTTTTGAAATTTACTTTAATTTATAAATTGTATTATATAATTATAAAGTTGACACTGGTGTATATTTATAATTTTTTTCACTTCAAAGTTCATAAAATTAGTTATTTTCCTAATATTGATATAAAAGATATTAAATTAAATAAGTTAAAAGGGAAGAGATTACAAAATAATTGTATTGATAATATATTTTATTGAATGAATACTAGTAAAATTTATTTATTTTTTGAAAAAATTAAACAATATATAAACTAAATGTATACAAAAATTTTTTATTTTTTTAAGCGAGGAGGTAAAATGTAAATCGCTCCAAGTTCATATGGAAAAGTACCAATTCCGCAAAGTTTAGATGGCAAAGTGCAATAATATTAGTATAATTTGAGTGAAATGACAATTTTGCCCTCATGTGCATGACATGTGACAAGATTCCGTTGGAATATTCCGCCGCCGACGAGACCCAGGAGGCTATATGCAAAACCCTTGAACTTCAGGAGGTAAAGTGCGCCAAAAAAAAGTTTAGGTGGCAGAGTCGAAAAACCCTAATAGTTCGGAGGGCAAAAAATATTTTCCTCTAATCTCATGCTTGGCTAAAATTTCTTATGAGAAACTTTTGGTCGATTACCACACTACATTGTTCTCGTACTCTTACAAGTAGAGGTTAAACTCAATATGTATTTGGTGAAAGAACAAAAACCATAATTGAACAGAAAATTCTGTACGCATCGTGTGCTGAATATTGTACCAAAATAAACAGTTCGACTCAAACTTTTATCATACTTTTTGCACCACGATATGAGTTAATATTAGAGGAAAAACACTAAACTCGCGATTTTTTGTAAGAGAGCGAAAAAAAAGGGGCGGACAATTACTAGTGTGCACAGTGCAGTTGGCGTGAAACTCTTAATTCTGACTTTTTTTTTTTAGGGGAAAACTAAAGTTTGAATTGAATATGGTATGTTCTAGCATTTTGAGATATTGTCGAACTTTAGGAATTGTGTTTGAACTTGGTTTAGCTGTCAATTGAATTGAATTTTAATCGAGTTAAACACAAATCGAAATAGAATGGTTTGATATTTTTCGTATATATATTTATTGATCGAGCCGAGGTCGAGTCAAGTTTAGATTTTATCACATTACAAATGTGCTCTACCTTTATTTGTTAACTAATCAAATCCAAAAATAGGGATGCCAGTGGGGAGGGTCGGGTCGGGTATCTTAAGACCTAGACCCGCCCCGTGCCCCCGTCCCTGGAATGGGGTAGGGCGGGTTGACCCATCATAACCCGAATTAAATAAAATTAAATAGAAGAAAATGAAAAAATGGAAAAAAAAAGTCAAATATTTATAAAATACTGGTTACAAAAGTTGTTTATTGTCAATTTATAAATGATAGATATAATATTAATGGGTAAAAATTATATTATAACATATATTAGATATGCAAAATATATATTAAATATATTAAAAAAGAATAAATTTGCTATGTAAGGCGGGTAACCGCAGGACAAAAGTGATACTCAGACTCGCCCCGCTGCGGATCACGGGGCGGGGCGACCCAAACAGGACGGGCAGGGCAGGGTCCGCGTGTTGGGACAAAATTGTCATCCCTATCCAGAAACGAGCTTCTCAGTGAACAAATAGAGTATCAAATAGTTTTATTTGTTTTTTAATGAGATAATTTCACAACTAGTACCTCAAGTTTACCTACTTTTTACTTTTAATACATCATGTTCCCAATTCATAAAATATAGTACCTGACGTTACACTTTTTAATCAGCGTTACTATTGGTCGTTAGTTGACCGTCTATGACTAACAAATTATTGACTTGCAATTGTGGTTTGCAAGTGACAATTAATCAACCAGTTTTTTCTCCATTTGTTCCCTAATTTCTCCCAAAATCCGATCTCAAAAGGTCCTGTAGATAAATTCTCAAAAAGATCGTTGTGAATGAAATTTGCACACAAATGTCCATTTATGGTAAAAAGATTTTGCAAACAGTTTGGCTGAACACTGTGCCTTTTGGCTGTAACAGGTGATGTGGAGCAATATACAACGAACAAATATGTTATTCGAAGGTTTACGCAAGTCTATTATCGGTTATTTCTTTATGCCCCTATCGGTAAACTCGGATGCATGGCTCAAAGGGGCATTTTTATTAAGAAGATACAAAGATCAGTTTCGTGTTTGGCGGGTGTAATCACTACAGGGGCTGGGGTATCTATTCTTAGTTTGTTTTTCTATTTATTCTTAGTTAAAGTTTAGTAATTAATATAAAAAGGAAACCCTTTGCACAACAAAACTAAAGTTACAAATTCAGTTAGGAATAAAATTTAATGTTGCATCCATTTTTTTTTTTTTTTTTGGTTTTGGGACTAAGTTGTATGAAATTTCAACGATTAAAAAAGTAATTAATGGGAAAATGAAAAATGATCAATGAAAATTGAACAACCCAAAATAAATTATGAAAACTAAAATAAATAATAAGAAATTGTATGTTCACACATTCTTCGATGGGCATCACACCTCATTGTTGTTGGCTTTTTAATTTAATTTTTGAAATAATTAATTCCGAATTGCTCTCTAAGTTTACTATATTACATATTTATATTAATTTAATATTTTAATATAATTTAATATATTAATCATTAAGAGAATAAATTTATATTATTCTCAATAAATTACACCTTCTTCGTTGGACATCACACCTTCATGATATTATTATTTTTTTAATTTAGTGTTTGATATAATTAATTTTGATTGTTTCTCCCTAAATTTGATATATTGCGTAATTACATATATATTAATTAAAAGCATTAATATAATTTAATATATTAACTACAAATTAAAGTATAATTTATATTACTCTCAATAATTCATTTGTATCTATTCCCCACACGTGTAAGCAATTTCGCATTCTTTTTCTTGCATATTTTCATCGTGGAGAAAAATTTGCGGGGATCCTTATGAGGAGGCCCCTTCCTCCGAGGTCTTGGTCGGAGGAGGAAAATTACTCTAGGAATTACTTGTGAGGAGGCTCCTCCCTTCTAGGGTTTTAGCCGGAAGGGGTCTTCCCACCTAGAGTCTTAATTGGGTGAGGTCTTCCCCTCCAGGGTCTTAGCCGGAGGATGTGAATTTACGAGGGCTCTCCGTGGTGGGGGCCTCTCCCTTCCGTAGCATAAAGCTTCTCTAAGGGACTTTATTTACCTCACAGAGTGTAAAGCTTGTCTAGAGGATTTTATTTGCCTCACGGAGTGGAAAGCTTCTCTAGAGGATTTTGTCTCTCTCACGGAACTGAAATCTTCTCTGGAGGATCTTATTTGCCTCACAGAGCGGAAAGCTTCTCTAGAGGACTTTATTTGCCTCGCGGAGCAGAAATCTTCTCTAGAGGACTTTGTTTGCCTCATGGAGCGAAAAGCTTTTCTAGAGGATCTTTTTTGCCTCATGGAGCGGAAAGCTTCTCTAGAGGATTTTGTTGGCCCCATGGAGCGAAAAGCATATGTAGAGGACTTTGTTTGCCTCATGGAGAAGAAAACTTTGTTTGATAAATGGTTTTATCATGATTTTGATGATTTTGTTTTTATACCAAAACAATGTTTTTAAAGGTTGTCCAAATACTCCTAAATGATTTAAAATGGTTTTAATATTTTTTGGAGTATTTCCTCAAGTTTATTTTCGATATAAAATTGGACAACACATTTAATGATTTGAATGATTTTGTTTTTATACCAAAACAATATTTTTAAAGGTTGTCCAAATACTCCTAAATGATTTAAAATGGTTTTAATATTTTCCGGAGTATTTCCTCAAGTTTTACTTTAGATAAAATTGGACAACACTTCTAATGATTTTTTGTTTATATGTTTTTACTTCAAAACAAGGTTTCTAAATGTTTTCTAAATACTCCCGATTGGTTTAAAATATTTTTACGAATTTTTCGGAGTATTTCTTGAGGTTTATTTTCGTCAAAAATCGGACAACATTGCATTTAGGAGGTCGACCGGTCGACCAAAGAGGCGACCGGTACCTGGGAGCAAAACATCGAAACAGAAACTTTGATCTTTCATTTTTGGTCTGCAACCGGTTGCACATAGGTTCGATCGGTCGAGGTGCACTTCGACCGGTCGCCCTGTGTAAATTTGCGCTATATGTTTCAAACTTCTATTTATGTGCGACCGGTCGCCCTATGCTTTGACAGCAAAATTCTAACCGTTGTGCGTGCAGACAGACAACTTTTCCCTAAATTGTGGGATTGATTTCTAACAACTATAATCTTGATTTTAATTGCAATTTTTTGTAGATATCAGATTCCAAGAGGAGCCTATCAAGTATCAATCATCTCCTATAAATAGAGGAAGATTTGAAGCACAACAAAAGTAGAGAAAACTACAACACAACAAGATACACTCAAGAATACACTTGTTCTTACATTATCTTATTTCTTGTTGTAATTTGCCTAGCTATTCACTTTCACATTCTTGAGGTCTAGGCTATTCTTGATTACACTTGCACTCAATTGTATTATTCATTATCGAGTTGTAATCTTGAATTTGTGGTCGTCATTCAAACACAAGATATCATTGTGAGTGTTCTTGTGGTAAGAACACACTTGGGTGAACTAGGTGTTAGGTGTAAGAAGATTGTGGTAATCTTCTTGTTGAGGTGTTGAAGAGTGTGGTGCTCTTCAAGGGTGAAGATTGTGGTAATCTTCACAAGGTGCCGTTTGGAGATTGTGGTAATCTTCAAGTGAGATTGTGGTAATCTCAAAGGTGGTGTTGAAGAAGAGTGTGGTGCTCTCCAAGGTGTTGGTGTAAGATTTTGTTGTAATAATTTTGGTAATTATTAATAAAATCTTTTTCTTTTTTCGAAACCCATCCCGGATATACTGGGGTGGTAGAGCACGTAGTCCCTAGGTGGGGTGAAGCTCTATAAATCGACGTGTGCTATTTATATTCCGCACCTTTGTTATTGTCTTTGAGCAATCGGTTCGAAAAAGAGGGTAAAAACGAAAAGATGGAGATAATTTATTCACCCCTCCTCTAGATTATCGTAGCCGCTTGGACTTACAAGTGGTATCAGAGCCAAACTCTTTGGCAAGCTCGTTTCACATTGCGAGTGAAGAGAAACGATCGTCGGCTACGAACGAAGCTCATCTTACCGGCACCTCCACCACCAAGCCACCACTATTTGATTCCAAAAATTTCACATTTTGGAAAGAAAGAATGGAATGCTATTTACAAAGTTGCGGGTTCGATATTTGGAACACCGTCATCAATGGAGAATCCATTCCGACGAAGAACACACCACACACCTCCAAAGGCTTCAAAGAGCTCAATGATGAAGAGAAGAAAATCATCTCCTTAAATGGTAAAGCTCTTAATATTTTACATTGTTCACTTACCACTTTGGGATTTGATCATGTTGTAGGTATTCGATCGGCACATGAAGTATGGCAAAAATTAGAAGCCATCTATGAAGTATATGCAAATAATAGGAGCAACTCAAAAGCATCTACTTCTCAAATGGATACAACATCAAATCCAACCATATGGAATGAGTCTCTTACAACTTCCGATGATGAAGTCGAAAAATGTTTTATGGGCATCGAAGAAGAAAACGAGGTATGTCTTAAACCCTCTACTTCCTATGGTATTGTCATACAAAATGATTATAGTGATTTGCAAAATGATTATGATGAACTTCAAAATGAATTCCAAAGCTTACTTGTTAAATACAAAAATTTGAAAAAGTTTTGAAAAATGATAAGGATAGTTTATTTACTTCCTATGAATCACTATCATGTGCTCACACCACCACACTTGACAAAGTTAGAAACCTTGAAAAAGAAAATAGTACTCTTGTTGAGAATATTGATTGCATGAAAAGGGATTTATTAAAATCCAACTTGAGTACCAATAGAATGACCGATATTGTTAATTGTTGTGATAATTCGAAACTAGAACTTGATCATAAGCCTAAGGGTGTCAATCACATGAAAAAGAATCAAGTCTCTAAGCACGTTGGTCATTATGCTCCTAGAATTATTACATGCTTCTATTGCGGTAAAAAGGGTCATACGGCTAATACTTGTCGGGCTAGAAATAGCTCTAATCATTATTGGAGACCTAAAAGTCTCAAAGCTAATCCTAAAGGACCCAAACACTTGAGGGTACCACAAAATAATGTCATATTAGGTACCCGGCAAAATAATGATCGAATAAAATTCATACCGCCAAGAAGGCATCAAATGACCGTTTCATTTGATCAAAGAAGGAGAAACTATTTTCGACAAAGCCAATTTCCAAGAAGAGGATATAATCAAAAATGGGAAGAACACAATCCTTGGAAATGGCAAAGACATCATCAAGATGACTTTCAAAGAAGTAGAGACTATCAACAATGGGAAGGTAACAAATCTTGCAATGGAGCAATCAAAGAAGCCATCATCAACAAAGTGACTAAAGGGATGATATCATCAACAATGGGAACGGCACAACCCATGGAAATGGCGTAATTGGTAACCCGTATCTCCCTATTTAAATATGCATTTTATTTTGTTATTATGCATGCTTTTATTTGTGTCTTAATTGCAAAATGAGTTTTCAAGTATTTATGTTTTAATTAAGGTCTTCAATATATATTTATGCTTTTAAAATATTTTTGAAAAAGAAGACCTTATATGATGTTTTTAAAACTCTTGTGCATTTTTGTAGACTAAAGTGTGTTATCATCTCTTGTGGATTTTTATGGCATAAGCTTACTTGTGATATCTCTTAGCCTACACTTTTATCATTATGATTTGTGCTAGACTCGTTTTAAGAATTGTGTAGGATTTACATATTTTCACAAATGGCCATTTACGTCATTATTTGTCAAGAAAGGCATAAATTATCGAGGTCGTCTACTTGTGTTAATCTTACTCTTATAGACTCGATATATGTTTTGCCATATGTCTATGTGCTTGTTTTTCAAAGTATTTTATACAAGTGCCTTTAAAAGGATTTTTAGATTTTGTTTTAAAGGCACTATTCGTTATTTGATTGCACATATTTGCTTTGTCAAACTCTTGATTTAATGAGGTCTCAACTATTTGCTCTCGGTTTTTCAAACTTTAAAAGAGACCTTATATAGCTTTCTTAAGCTTATTTGAACTTATATGTTTTAATTTAAGAGTTAATGAGTTTCTTGCATAGTATATGTTTCTTGCTTCATGGTTTATATTGTCTACCTTTACTATGCTCTTATGCAAGATATTTTGTGGTTGACTATTGAGGCTTGTTATTACACTTGGGCTATTTTTCTTGCTTATATAAGAGATGCCGTTAATGAGTTTGTTGAGTTGTGTAGAAAAGGAAATACTCCAAATATTTGGATATAAATGTTCTATTATGAACACCATAGATCAATTGGATGCCCAATGATGATAGTGATGAAGAAGACAAATTTCTCAAATAATGCTCCAAGATAAAGATTGGTTAATAGAATTGCAAGAGGAGCTAAAAGGAAAATGATATATGGAAATTGATGCCATGTCTTCCATCACAAACGATTGAAGAAGACAAAAAGGGTATTCCGGAACAAACTCGATGACCAAGGCAACATTGGTTGAACTAAGGCAAGAAATGTTTTCTAAGTTGATGCAAGGTGTACTTGAGATGAGTATGATGGGGAGCTCAAATTTCTTGCTTGGACTTCAAATTATTCAATGCCAAGAAGATGGCTATATTTCAAAAGAAATCTTGAAGGAGTTAAGCATTGAAGAAAGAAGAACCATCTCAACCGCTATGGCTAAAGATTGACAAGGGTTAAGAAAGGCATATCGGCCGACAAATAAATTCGAGGTATGTTTTCTTGTATCATTCCTATAGACTCGACATTCCATATGCCCTATGTCTATATGCTCGACTTCAAAAAACTATCCCAACGAATCTCATTAAAGTGCCGTTAAAAGAAATTTTCAAATATTTGAAAGGCATTTCCTCTTATGACTTATATATCCAAAGTCTTAAAACGTTCTTAGTTTTCGGGATAACAAGTCCGGTATTTATTATACGGTTTTTTGTATTCAAAATATAGTTCGTCATAATCAAACTAAACATATTGAGATTCGATATTTTTTTAAGGGATAATAATTTTTAACAAAAACTTGAAATGTGTTTAATTCCGTCTCAAGGATAACTCGCGGACTTTTTGATCGTTAACCGCTGAATATTTTTTTCTTATTTCGAGCATGATTATGACATAATGTATATTGAATGAGGTCTACGTATGCATTTTGCACGTTTTTAAAACTTAGGGGCGAAAAATCGGATTTTTGGATCAAACGGATTTTTAGACGAGAACTCAAACAATGGTGGATCGGGGCAAGGCCGACCGGCCGCCCATGCCGTCGACCGGTCGCCCTGCCCCATGACCGGTCGCCCTTGGTGTAATTTCAGTTAAAATGAGTTCTATTTCCAGAATTTGGCATTTTGGCCTTTTTCTTCTCTATTTCGTTCCCTTCGTCATTTGCACACACATTTCACTTCAAATGTGTTTTGTTGCATGAATTACATAGTTTGGGGAATGTCTAGCTCGATTATCTTCATTAATGCTCATCTTTACCGATTGAATGGTAAGAATTTAACTCTCTTTAACTCAATTGGGTTGAACGCTTGAGTTTGTGGCTTATATGTATCTTTCTTGATGAAATTCATATATTTTTGTAATGAGCTTATTGATTGTTGATGATTGATATCATTAAATTTTATTTGGTGATAAAAAACTTGTCTTGATTTCATTTACAAGGGCTATATACATCTTTTTCAATTTTTGACGCCGCCAAGTGTTTGATAAAACGTTTCAATGAAAAATTCATCACCTACATGATTCTCTCGATTTCAAAAGTCTTATATATTTATAGAGATCATGCTTTTGCATATCTAATGATTTTTCATAAGCTTCTTCAAGTCGTATGATTCGACTTTTCCCTCCTATTTGGTTTATAAGCTTCAATGTCCAAATAGCTCGATACATCGGTTTAGTTGCACACTTTGATATGAATATATGATGTATTTATCGTGCTAACATTCTTTTTGATGATTCCAAAGGGGGAGAAACAGGTTATAAGCTCTTTAGCTCAAAGAAGCTAAGATAAGCTTAACAAATAGAAGCTATAAGCTATGGTTTCCTAAAGCCATAAGTTGTGTATGATTCTTAGTCCATTGGTTGTAGTATGGACGTATATATGTTTCTAATGATGTCTCTTTGACAGGGGAGCTTTTAAGTTATTGATACTTAAGCTCAATATCGAATAGCTAAGATTTTAGCTTATGTTTAAGTTGCTTCTATATTACTTTTGTTGTGCATGTTGATAGGGGGAGCATTTGCTATATGTGTTTGAATATCTCCACTCCCATCCTTATGTTTATATTGCGTGAAATATTGTCGCTCACAACGGATAGCTCATTATAACCTAGAGGTAAAATTGTTTTGTTTTCAAAATCGACCTTGGTAAAATTGCTTTGGTTTGTAATCATCAAAAAGGGGGAGATTGTTTGATAAATGGTTTTATCATGATTTTGATGATTTTGTTTTTATACCAAAACAATGTTTTTAAAGGTTGTCCAAATACTCCTAAATGATTTAAAATGGTTTTAATATTTTTTGGAGTATTTCCTCAAGTTTATTTTCGATATAAAATTGGACAACACATTTAATGATTTGAATGATTTTGTTTTTATACCAAAACAATGTTTTTAAAGGTTGTCCAAATACTCCTAAATGATTTAAAATGGTTTTAATATTTTCCGGAGTATTTCCTCAAGTTTTACTTTAGATAAAATTGGACAACACTTCTAATGATTTTTTGTTTATATGTTTTTACTTCAAAACAAGGTTTCTAAATGTTGTCTAAATACTCCCGATTGGTTTAAAATGTTTTTACGAATTTTTGGAGTATTTCTTGAGGTTTATTTTCGTCAAAAATCGGACAACATTGCATTTAGGAGGTCGACCAGTCGACCAAAGAGGCGACCGGTACCTGGGAGCAAAACATCGAAACAGAAACTTTGATCTTTCATTTTTGGTCGGTGCAAGGTTGCACATAACATAGTTCGGCCGAGGTCACTCGACCGGCCGCCCATGTAAATTTGTAAATGTAAATTTGCTTTGCTATATGTTTCAAACTTCTATTTCGTCGCGACTAACGGCCGCGCCTATGCTTTGACAACAAAATTCTAACCGTTGTGCAGCAGACAACTTTTCCCTAAATTGTGGGATTGATTTCTAACAGCTATAATCTTGATTTTAATTGCAATTTTTTGTAGATATCAGATTCCAAGAGGAGCCTATCAAGTATCAATCATCTCCTATAAATAGAGGAAGATTTGAAGCACAACAAAAGTAGAGAAAACTACAACACAACAAGATACACTCAAGAATACACTTGTTCTTACATTGTCTTATTTCTTGTTGTAATTTGCCTAGCTATTCACTTTCAAATTCTTGAGGTCTAGGCTATTCTTGATTACACTTGCACTCAGTTGTATTATTCATTATCGAGTTGTAATCTTGAATTTGTGGTCGTCATTCAAACACAAGATATCCTTGTGAGTGTTCTTGTGGTAAGAACACACTTGGGTGAACTAGGTGTTAGGTGTAAGAAGATTGTGGTAATCTTCTTGTTGAGGTATTGAAGAGTGTGGTGTTTCTTCAAGGGTGAAGATTGGTAATCTTCACAAGGTGCCGTTGGAGATTGTGGTAATCTTCAAGTGAGATTGTGGTAATCTCAAAGGTGGTGTTGAAGAAGAGTGTGGTGCTCTTCAAGGTGTTAGTGTAAGATTTTGTTGTAATAATTTTGGTAATTATTAATAAAATCTTTTTCTTTATTCGAAACCCATCCCGGATATACTGGGGTGGTAGAGCACGTAGTCCCTAGGTGGGGTGAAGCTCTATAAATCGACGTGTGCTATTTACATTCCGCACCTTTGTTATTGTCTTTGAGCAATCGGTTGGAAAAAGAGGGTAAAAACGAAAAGATGGAGATAATCTATTCACCCCCCTCTAGATTATCGTAGCCGCTTGGACTTATAAACTTCTCTAGAGGATCTTATTGCATTAGTTGATTATTAATTACATATATGTAGTCAATAGAAATAGTGAAAATAAATTGCAACTTGTATTATTTGTTCGAAATGAGTGCAATAAGAAAACGTGACTCGCAGGCAAGGAGATACTTGTAATAAATCCATTTTACGCCACACAGATGGAAAGAGCTAGTACTGAAAAGTAAATAAGCATGGCCCCGAGAATGGGGCAAAAATTGGTTCATATGGGAGATGGTGGGTTCCGCAGCTCCTAAGGTTGTGTGACACTCTCACTGTCTGATCGACAGAATTTGCTTTGATCCACGTAACCCTTCAGGTAACCATTTTGGATGAGTCGCTCAATCTCTCTTCAGATAGAAACAATCATCAGTAGTATGGCCCTTGTCGTGGTGAAAATGACAATATTGATTGGAATTGAGTCTCGTAGTTATGTCTCTCATTTTTCTTGGAGGTTTTATGATCATTCCCTGCTCCAGAGTGGCAATCAATATTTCAGCCACATACGCATTCAAGGGAGTAAAGATCGCCTCGTATTCCTTTCTTCCACCTTCTCTTTTGTCGCCTCCTCTAAACTGGTGTGTGTCATCTTCTCTGACTTTCCTCTTATGGCTAGGATTTGGCTCGGTGTATTCCTCCACTCGGATATGTTTCTCTGCCCGGCCAAGGACTCCTTCAAACTTCCTTGGCGGAGGTTCTGTTGTAGGATTTCGACCAATGTCTCATGCTAGACATTGGCAACTTCGTTAACAGCTTCCACAAATCGTTTCATAGAGTCCCGCAGTGACTCTCATTTCTTCAGCTTCACCTGAAAGAGGTGAGTGATAGTATTGGGGCACTTTCTGTTGATGGAGAGTTGATGCATGAAGGCTCCAGTAAGTCTTTCCATCCCGGAGATTGATCCTACCGAGAGTTGACTGAACCAAGTCACCGCTCGCTTGGTCAGAGTAGTGCGGAACACCTTGCAGGACGAGGAGTTCGTCATGTCGTAGAGATCCACTTTCGCGTAGAATTTTTCCAAGTGTTCTTGTGGATCTCCACTTCCATCATACTCTGGGAGATTTGAAGGTCTTTATCCCCGAAGGGAAAGGTTCCTCTAGCACGTTTGGGCTGAAGGGGCTTCTCCTTATCACAATTTTTGCCCGAGAGTTGGCTTAGCTAACGCGGGGAGCTCTCGACTTCCCTGCTTGAGGGTGGTCAGGCGCCCGCAGGGGTTTCTACTGGTGCCTCGGGGCATTTCTTGTTGTTGCTCTTCTTCCCTCCTGTTGGATCTTCCCCTTTAGTGTTATCACTCTCGCCTACTCCTCCCATGGAGTGTTGATTGTTGTTTGCCAGTGGAGCATGGTGCGGGGGTGCTCCAGCTGCGGCTGCTTGTTCTCTCAATATGTCTTGGGCTGCTTTCTAGGCAGTCTCTTCCAACAGAGCTTGTAAGACCTCTCGAGTCAGGCAAATTTCTTCGGCGGGTGGAGCCCCCCAGAAGGAGGGGGCGCCGCCGCTTTGGAAAATGGAGGAGGGGGCAGCACTCCTCTAGAAGGAGGAGGGTTGACCCCTCGTATTCCAGGTGGTTGATCTTTTTGATGGTCTCCGACCCCACGGCCTGCAACTTGAGATTCGACTTCACGTGCTTGCGACCGAGTTTGCATCTCCGTGTGCTTTGGCTATTCCCACAGACGGTGCCAAAATGATGCTGATTTTTAGGGAAGATTACTCCACGTCAATGGGGTTGACCAAAATACTCCTCCCGAGGGGGAAGTCTTCACGTCTATCCTCTTCCCGACTAAATCGAAAAGTTGGTAAGGTTTATTCAACCCCTCCCCTTTTCTAAACCTTACACTCACACCCCTTGGGACCTACAAGTGGTATCAGAGTGGTTGGTTCATTGAGCCTTCCGCACTGGTTACTGAACTAGATCTCCAATCTTTCAAAGCTAACTTTAGCACTTGATCTTTCAAACTCTTTTAATCAAAGAAAGTTATTATCATGGAAGCAAATTTGACACGCATCCCTATGTTCACAATTGAAGAATTTGATGATTGGAAAATTGTATGCGTGCTCATCTATCAAAGATTACACGATGAAATGTGGATAGTGATAGAAGATGGGTCACTCCGGATCTTAAAAGTGAACACAATCGCAAGAGAGAGCCGCAGCAGAAGGAGAAGAGGATGTTGCTCCCTGCACGGCTATGGTTGAAAAACCAAGAGCCGAATGGACAAATGATGACAGGAAAAGATACAACTTGGACAACGTGGCAAGGACATTCTTTACAAAACCCCGAACAAAGCCATGTTCAACAAAGTCAAATCATGTAAAATGGCAAAAGAAAACGGGACAAGCTAACCTTGATTTGTGAAGGCTCGTGAGCAAATCAAGGAAAATAAACTATCATTCTTTGTACAAAAATTTGAAAATTTTAAGATGCTTGCAGTGAGAGAAACCTTGGATCAATGGATGCTCGGTTCACGTAAATTACTAATGAACTATCGCACTTGGAAAAGAATATACACAACAGAAATGTGTATGAAAATTCTAAGAAGTCTCCCATTGAGTGGGAAATGAAAGTCATGGCCCCGAGACACTCCATGGACCT
Organism: Rehmannia glutinosa; assembly: GCA_016081115.2. Taxonomy (NCBI): domain Eukaryota; kingdom Viridiplantae; phylum Streptophyta; class Magnoliopsida; order Lamiales; family Orobanchaceae; genus Rehmannia; species Rehmannia glutinosa. Next base: position 25,254 of record JABTTQ020000494.1, read on the forward strand.
ATCAAAAACATCCAACCATGAGCTATTCTCGATCTCAAAGCCCACGAATTTGAGCCGAGAAGAAAAGGCCAAGAGAGAGTTGTGCCCAAAACAATTTGCTTCTAATTGTTAAGGATGACAAAGAGCCGAGGTCAACGAAGTCATTGACCAAGAGGAGATAGCCCCGATGGTTAAAAGGTTTAACAAGTTCTTCAACAAGAATTACAAGAGAGGCAAAGGTGAATCCTTCAGAAGACACTCGGCTCCCTCCAAGTCAAGGGAAGATAGGCCAACCAAGAGAGCAGAGCATCAAAAAGCCGAATATCAAAGAGCCGACAATCCAAGGATGGAAAGAATCGATCAAAAAGTTGAAAATCTATGCTGGAACTGCAGGCAACCCGGTCACTATGCCATTGATTGCCCATATCCCGTAGTCAACAAATACATGAATGAAGAGGAAAGAAAAGTCTTCAGAGAAAGAAGACAAGAGAAGAAAAAGACAATGTTGGTTGCGAGATCACGAGACAGTCAAGTCAAAAGACACAGCAGACTCGGAGAGTAGTGAAGTGACTACTCAAGTGACTCAAGAAGAAGCCCCGATCCGTCTAATGGCCAAAGAACAAGACCAACCTCGACCAAGAAGATGAGGTACACTCTAACTCATCACACTCATATTCTAGTGATGAGTGATTGTGACACACACACTTCATCACCCACTCGATCTTTATGATTCATTAGGCAAATGATGAAAGACTTTGAACACATTAAATCCTCACACACACTACTAAATGAGGAGAACAGCCTACAAAAGCCAAAACTCACACGGTGACTAAAGAGTTGAGTACTCTAAGTCACATAGTGATGAGAATAAAAGTCTAAAATTTGAAAATGCTAAGTTAATAAAGAGAGATAGCTGCTATAGAAAAGAGGAGAATGACCTCAAAAATGTGATTGCCTCATTCACTAAGGCATCTAAATCCTTGGATGATCTTATTATGAGTCAAAGAGAATGTGGAGATAAGACAGGCTTAGGATTTAATTCCTATGTGCTATGTCAAGCTCCAAAAGTGATTTTGGAAAAAGGATCTTCAAGTAATGAAGCATCTCAGAAATCCAAAACTCCAAATGGTGCACACACTTATTCCAAAGCACAATCACAAGCAAACTGGCCTTGGTTATAAAGGAAAAGGAAAACAAATACTGAGTTGAGTGTCTTGAGAGGACACTGAGAAGAAATCCAGCCGAGTTCCTCAGCAAACTCCAAATAGGAAATACTCTGTAAAGAAGAAACAGAGCTACCAAAAGCTCCAGAAGTTCTATAAAAGGAACACATATGATGGGAATGGTAGAAAGTACCCAAGCCAAGCCGATTGGAATAATGTGAACTATCAAAGAAAGATCTATGGAATATAAGCCTAAATGGCAAAGGCCTAAGACTAAAGAAAGGCCATTCCAAAGGCAAAAGAGCTATCATCAAGACACATATGCACTCGTGCACTATCCTCAAAGATATCACAACTACCCAAACAAAGCAATTGCTAAAACACACACACACAGGCATACAGACAAAAGAGACAGTTGTATGAACCTAAAATCCCCAAGCAATTTGCTAAAATTAATTATGATTATGGCATTGATAGATGGCAACCTCTTAGAGTCAAATCATTTGGCTATAGGTTGGTTGGATCATCTTACAATACTAACCCCTCAGGACCCAGACAAATATGGGTACCTAAAACCTAATTTCCTTGATTGCAGGTTCAAGGAGCGGTGAGTGTCAAGGAACCTGGTACATGGATAGTGGTTGTTCCAGACACATGACATGAAACAAGAAAAATTTGTCAAAATTCAAGGAGGTTAGAGGTGCAAAAGTCATATTTGGAGGAAATGAAGCTCCAGGAGAAATAAAAGGCATTGGATCCATCAAGAAAAATGGATTAGAAATTACGGATGTTGCATATGTTGAAGGCCTCAATTTAAACTTACTAAGCATAAGTCAACTCAGTAACAAGGGCTATAATGTTGGATTCAATATGGGTATATGCCAAATCAAGTACACTGAATCTAATGAAGTAGTGTTGCAAGGATGTAGACAAAAGAACATGTATGTGGTAGATTGGTCAATCGCAACACCAAGCACTTGTCTGCTAGCAAAAGCACAAAATTGAATCAAGTTGGTTGTGGCACAAGAAGTCGAGTCACCGAACTTCAAAACAATTAACAAGCTTGCAAGGAGCAATCTTGTGGAAGGACTTCGAGACTCAGTATACAAGAAGGAGAGTGTATGTGATGCATGTCGATGGGAAAACAAATCAAATCATCATTCAAAGAAAAGACATGTCCATCTTCAACAAGAATATTGCACCGCTACATATGGATCTATTTGGTCCGATTGAACCAAAGCTAGTATAAATGGGAAGAAATACACCTTGGTGGTAGTAGATGACTACTCAAGATACACATGGACAATATTCATGTGTAAGAAGAAAGAAACTCGAGAAACTACCCACGGTGATGAAGAGAATCCAAAATGAGAAGAGTCAAACCATTATCAAAATAAGATCGTGAGAGGAACCGAGTTTGTCAATGGTATAATAACTCGTATTGTGTTGAAAATGGTATTGGTCATGAATTATCAAAGAAGGACTCCACAAAAAATGGAGTTGCGAAAGAAGGAACAGGACTCTCAAAGAAGCAGCAAAGGACCATGTTAGTCAAGTAGGGCTACCTAAAAGATTTTGGGTCAAGCAATAAACACAAAGATGCTATACTCAAAATAGATGCATGAAAAATGATTAACTGACAAAGACTCCTATGAGATTTGGACAGGGAGAAAGCCAAATGTTGCATACTTTAGAATATTTGGATGCAAATGCTTCATCCACAACAATGGCAAAGATAATTTAAAGGCTTTTGATGCTAAAGTCGATGAAGGTATCTTCTTAGATACTCCTACCAAAGCAAAGCCTCTGTGAGTGCTCAACAAGAGGACAATGGTTACGAGAAGAATCCATTCATGTGGTGTTTGATGAACCCAATGTAAATGGAGAAGACATTGAAGAGTCGGTGATAAGTCAATCACCACCATGCGTAAGAGTCCCTATGTTGAAGTCAAGTGGAATTATAAACCAGATGAAGATGAGATAGCTAAGTCTCAAAGACATTGGGAAATATGCGATTAAGTGATGATGAGAGAGCGATCAAAATAACACAAATGCAAGACGATCGAATCTAGCTAACTTACTCCAACCCGATGTAAGATGGCCGAGAGACCATCCACTTTAACTAATCATTGGAGATGTAAGAGAAGGTGTAAAACCAGATCCAAAACCCAACAAGAAGCTATGTTCACTTGTTTCATCTCACAAATAGAGCCAAAAGATGTGTCGCAAGCATTGGATGACACACATTGGATTCAAGCCATGCAAGAAGAGTCAATCAATTTGAAAGAAACAAAGTGTGGGAGGCGGTTCAAAGACCTACCCATCAAAATGTTATTGGCACTAAATGGGTGTTCGAAACAAGATGAATGAGGAAGGTTCGCGGGTAAGAAACAAAGCAAGATTGGTAGTCAAAGGGTATTCCCAAGAAGAAGGAATAGATTTTGATGAAACTTTTGCTCCGTGGCAAGATTGGAAGCCATAAGGATGTTTCTTGCGTATCTTTCGCTCACAATAACTTCATTGTATATCAAATGGATGTAAAGAGTGCATTCCTTAATGGGTTATTGGAGGAAGAAGTATATGTTGAACAACCTCCAGGATTTGAGCGGAAGACTCTTGGAGATAAAGTATACAAACTCAAGAAAGCTTTATATGGATTGAAACAGCACCAAGAGCATGGTATGATACATTATCACAATTCCCGATTGAGAACGGATTTACAAAAGGCAAAGTGGATAGAACACTCTTGTAATTCAAGATGGGAAGAGTATCGCTTGTTCAAATATATGTGGATGACATCATCTTTGGATCCACAAACAAAGAGTCGTGTGATAAATTCTCAAATCTTATGCAAAGCAAATTTGAAATGAGCATGATGGGAGAGCCGACATTCTTCCTTGGACTCCAAGTAAAACAGCTGAAGGATGGAACCTTCATAAGTCAGACAAAATATATCAGAGATTTAATGAAGAAATTTGGATTGGAAGAGAAGTCTTCTCGTGAAAATACCAATGAATACATCGGTCAAAATGGATATGGTGCGGATGGCAAGCTGTGGATCAAACAAGATACAGAGCACGTATTGGATCATTGCTCTATCTCACAAAGAAGCGGCCGACATCACCTTTGATGTAGGTGTATGTGCAAGTTTTCAATCTGCACCAAAAGAAAGCCACATGACTGCAGCCAAAAGAATCTTGAGATATTTGAAAGGAAGCCAAGAAGTTGGCTTATGGTATCCTAAGGAAGGTGGATTCAAGTTAATTGGTTACTCAGACTCTGACTATGTTGGATGTAGAGTTGACAGGAAGAGTACCTCAGGTACATGTCAAATGCTTGGAAATAGGCTAATTTCCTGGTTTAGCAAGAAGCAAAATTCAATAGCTACCTCCACAGCTGAAGCAGAATACATATAGGCGGGCAGCTGCAGCCCAAGTCTTATGGATGAGACAGCAGCTGAGAGACTATGAAGTTGAAGAAAAAGAAATTCCAATTATGTGTGATAACACAAGTGCAATTGCAATCACTCAAAATCATGTATTGCACTCAAGAACAAAGCACATTAATGTCAGATATCACTTCATAAGAGATCATGTAGAAAGGAAGGACATCACCTTGGAATATATCTCAACTGATAAACAGTTAGCTGATATATTCACAAAACCATTATGTGAATCAAGATTTGAAGAACTCAAGCATGAATTAGGGTTAATTGAGCTGAGTTGACACTCAAAAGAGTCAAAGAAAAGAGATGGAACATGAAAAGATGAAAAAGGGTTGAACTCTTGAATCAGCTAAATGAATCAGTCGTATCGGAGAATCAGTTGCGTCAAGTTAACTGACAGCTGAGTACCTATGTGCAAAGAGAGAAGAGTTAAATTAGCTAAGGGATAAGCTAAGTCATTTATGAGCAAAGTGACAAAAATGCAGTCGTTTTTACTAAGCGGGAATATTTTAATAATGACATCAGCATAATTATGACGTGTACAGTCAAAAGCTGCATACCAAGCTTATGATTGGATATAAATGCTGCCGCATTAAATGCGAGAAATTAAATGTTAATCGGCGTGCAAAATCTGAGCCGTTGATCTTGATCAAATTTCAAAAACCACCCGCACGTCCTTTCATAACCCATACATATACCGTTTCTTCCAATTTTCTCTCACTTTACCAAAACTGTTCATCTCTCTCGAAAGCAAAGAAAGAAATTTTCTCTCAAAACCCTACAAATCCTCAAGTTCATTTTCAAAGTTTTGTTCGGTAAAACATCGAGAAATGGCATCTACTCATGATCAAACAGGGGTCTGACGACACCCTCGTGAAGAAGATAGCAGAGAAGCTGGAAAAGTCTGGACTGAAACCATTTTTGACGATGGAGTTTCCGATGACCTACGTGGAAGAGGTCGCACAGTTCTACGTGAACGCTGAAGTTCACGATGAGGGCATCAAGTCCTCTGTTCACGGAAAAGAGTTCACCATCACGCCAAGGATCCGCGAACACATTCGATTCCGGTGGAAGGAGTGCCGAGATTTATGAAGCTGATGTTAACCTAGCCGCTGCTTGGAAGGAAGTAGCCAAGCCCCGCGTGTCTTTGCGAAGGTTGTCTACACAGCTGAGAAGAAGCTGTTGAAGGAAGACTACCACAAGCTGCTGGATATTGTTGCCAAGTGCATTGATATCAAATTTGGAAGCTTTGATCAGTTGTCCAAAACTAAGCTGATCGTGATGGCTGCGATCATAGAAGAAAAGAAGGTGAACTGGGCTGGGTTTGTATACAGCAGACTCTGCCAGAATATTGGGAATAAATCCTTCAAGAAGTATGGTTCGTTTGGAGGTTCCCTGGGGTACGGCCTGGTGATTGGCCGGATGATGGAAGTGAAAGGAGTCCCTCTTCAACATGGAAAGACGTTCCATGTCAACAAGAAAATGTTCCGGTCTAATCTCTCCAGAGCACAGAGGAGAGCTTATGCCAAGAGAGCTGACACGAGTGAGGGGGAATCAGCTGGCCCTGAAGAAACAGTTGTCTCCTCCTCTCCCCAGAAGAAAAGGCTGCAGTGCAAAGAAGATTGTTGCCCCCGCCCCCCGCAGCCGAGTCACTCCGCCTGCCCCGCAGCCGTGTCTCCGCCCGCTCCTGCAGCCTTGATGGAGAAGGAACCGTTAATCCCTTCTACAGTGATTAAAAAGAAGAGGACTGTCACAACAAGGAAGGCATCTGCCTCTAAGACAACTGCAAAGGCATTTACCTTCGACGAACCAGAGGAAGTGGAACCAGATATTCCTCTGGTGAAAACCAAAAGAAGAAGAAGAATCTTCAAGCGCTCCGATCTTGAGAAACCGGCTCGATCAACCACTCAATTTGAAACAAATACCGGAGACTGCTGGAGAAGTAGAGTCTCCAAAAATTGTAGATGAAATAGCCAAGTCTGCTGAAGCCAATCAGCAGAGGCAAATTGAACACACAGTTGTAGTCAGAACAGCTGAGACACAAGAAGTAACTGAGAAAGCAAACTCTCTGTTGATGAGATTGTATCCCCCCGCAAATGACGACGAGGGTGTGGAGCACCAAAGTTTGCTACCTTTAATCCCTGAGAACGAGGGACAGCAGGGAGAAGATGATAAAGATGATGATGATGTAATGATTCTATCCCCACCATATCCAGACATCCAAAATCGTCTGCGAGAGTGGAGAAAGTGGAAGCTGAGTCGATCCAGGGAACAGTTACAAAGACCGGAATTTATTGAAGAAGAAGACAAAATGTTGAACTTTCTTGGATTGACCAACGTGGTCCAAGCACTGGATGAAGAAAACTGCACAGATATCTTGCAGATCTTCAAAGACAATGAGAAGCAGAGACTGGCAGAGGAAGCTGAAGCTCGTGAAAAGGCCAGTATTTGTCCCTTCACTGGAACCACTGATCATACACATCCTCATCTTGACATTCTCTCTGGAAGTGATGAGGATCTGGACCCTGCTGCTGCTACAGAAGAATTGGAGATGCAGCAAGCCATGCGGGAATCTAGGATCCTACATGAACAACGGTTATTGGAAGGACCAGGGGAGTCCTCCACATCACAGCTGGAGATTGATCCGATGGGAGTGGTGCAGCATATTGCCACAGTTGTTGCTGCCACCACTTCCCCTGCTCACTCAGAAGAAGGTGTTAAGGGAACTGGCGATGAAACAGGGATTGTGGGGACCTCAGTCGAGCTAACCCCTAATGAAGGTGTCTTACCACCCGCCCCAACGGTGAATACTCAAAGGGAACAAATGAGTCCGGAGATGAGTGACCCCATTCCATGTCACTGGTGGTGTGCCAGTTGAGAAGGAAACTCCTTCCACCGCAGCAAGGTCGGAGGATCTTTGCGGTGACTCCACAATGAATCTTGGAGGCGAAGTGGAGAAGGAACTACAATCGAATACACAGCCAAGTTGTCATCGATTTAAGCTTCGACGATTAAGATCGTCTCATCTCGGTGAAGTGCCAAACGCTCCGGCACCAATGACGCGATGATGCGATCGGCGGAGGAAGGAACCGCCCGGGAGTTACAAGCCGGGGCAATGAAAGTGCGATCCATGGAGTTGAGACTCAGTGGATGCCACCTCGAAAGACCCCAAGAAACCGTGACACGTCGAAGGGATATCCCAAGGCCACGCTGCGGTTGAGACTGCGCAGGAGGTAATGAAGGCCGATAGGAGGTTGAGACTTCCCGGGGTAAACGAGACGGAAGCACAGAACATCCCTCCTACTATCATTGATCCATCGAAAAAGAGATAAGTGCTCTTCACGATTCCCAAGAAAATCCCGATGTAACCTTTCTCGGGATCTTAAGGTGAAGACGGCCGAGTCATCCCCAATTGCCCATCCAAAAGACTCAGCTAAGGATGTTCTCCCAAGCACGAGTAAGTCTGGCCTTAAGGCTACTCGCCAAACCTTTAATTTTGATGATGAGCCACCCATGAAAATCTCATCATCGTCCGATGACGCTTCGATATGGCCAAGGACCATCAACTCATATGGAAAAATCGGTGAGACCAACGGTGTTAAGACAATCGAGGCTCGGCAAGTCGGGTCAACTTCACAAAGACCACGGTGAAACAGAGTCAATCGCGCAGCTCCCAAGCCGCAGCAGATCGACTCCACCGGGAACTTCATGAGCACAAGTTACCATTAAGCAGATTCCCGTTGCCCGTGATGATCCGTTTGAAGAATCGTTTCCCTTCTCTCTGGAAGTACCTGACCTTCCTGAAGAATCAGCTCGAGATCAAGAACGTTTCCATAAACCTGATCCTGTTATTCCAACAGACACCATCGTCCCAGCAGACTTTGACTTTGACTTTGTGTTTTGGCGCCTTGGTGAGACAAGTGACGGTGAGGTTCGAGAAGTTTTCAAGGCCATATTTGCGAGAGATAGAGAAGATGGAGAGGCACCAGGCCTCACTGGACATGAGGCTGGACAACCGAGACGCAAATCTTACTGCCGATCTGCGAGGAATAATTGTCAGAATCCGGGAATGGTGGCAACAACAACAAACAATGCGCGTAGAACAAGCTCGATATTTCAGGACATTGTTGAATAAATTGCTAGTCCTGGGGCGGGTGAGAATGCGATATGAAGACAAGAATGCAAGAGAACATCGATCGAATGCATGAGTCTCACAACACAGAGATGCGATTGTTGCGTGAATTTCATAAGAAAGAGCTTATGCGGGTAGAGGAGAACATGGATAGGACATTCAACCTCCTCATGGCTGAAATAAAGCCGTAGTAAATTTGAATCAACGCCACCGCTCCGAATTCCGTGCGCAAGCATACTCCGCAGCCAGATTCAAGCATAACTCGGCTATCACCGCTTAGACTTCATACTTGCTAGCTTGTTTCCGGGGGTTCCTCTCTCCTTTGATGATGCCAAAAAGGGGGGAAGAGGAATACCTAAAGGAGTTGAAAGGATCGAAAGTGAAAAAAGAGGAGCGATTGTGAAGGGAAAGACAGTGAGGAAGAGAAGAAGAGAGAAGAAAGGAAAATCTGTTGAGGGGGAAGGTTCGAAAGATATGACCTTGATGATTGCTAAAACCCCCAAAAAGGTCTTGTCACGGTGATATCATCAAAAACTCCCGATGACTCTGCCGCTCCAACATCTGCGCAGTACCCATGGTGAAAAGAGAAAGATAGTTGAAGCGAGGGGATGAAGGAGGTGGAAGGAAAGATGGATGCCCGAGTTATGGATATTCTCAAACAACATGGAGGCATTCCAACGGACAAAGATACCTATGCCATTTCGGATGTCGGGCTGAAAGGCAAGATCTCGTTGATGAATTCAAGACACTCGCATTCGAGGGTTACTTCGCAAATATGTCCATGGCTCAAGCCTGGAATTTGTATTGGGAAAAAGGCCTCAAGCTATGTGAAGAAGCCGAGGCAAAGAGACATCTCTGCTGGTCACTCTGCTAGTCACTCAATTGGGAAAAAGAAGGCCCCAAGACAATACACGCCCGCAGGCGGAGGAGGAAGAAGCGTGGAGGAGGAAGAGGCTTCGACACCAGACCTCCGCCCCAAAAACATTGAATATATAGATCAGGCAAGAAAGGAGGGATCTATTGGGGTGGATTCGACGTAAGTAGCCAACTGCAAGTGGCCAAGAACAATCCGAGTATGTGAAGAGAATCGAAGAAGAAAATAGAAGACAAACTCATTTTGTGGGAAGAAAGACAAGAAAGAAAAAGAAGAGATGAAGTCGCGAGGAAAAGCATATGAGAAAAGAAAGCGGTGAAGAAGAGAAGAAGAGAAATAGATCGAGAAGAAGACAGAGTGATGAGGAAAGAAGGAGGCGGCGAAGGAGATGAAGTGTTGATGTCCACCCTTCATGTATTTTACTATGTAAATGCATCTTTATGTAAGTCCTCCTCGTACATCGAATAAAATTGTATAATTTCTATACTTGCATAGATATAGAATAGCATGGTTACCTTAAGTTTTGGTTAAGCTCGATACACTCAGTAAAAAATGTGTAAAGAACAAGAATGTTATGATCAATAAAAGATTGATTCTACGCATACATTCTCGTGATTCTACACATTGTCGACGTATCTTTCTTTGTTTAATTATTGTATGAATGTTTTAAGTTTTGGCATCATCAAAAAGGGGGAAATTGTTGGGAAATTAATTTTTAGATTTTGATGAATGTCATGTAAAACTTAGAATAGAAAGTTGGCACCCCATTTTTGTTGTAAATTGCATTGTAATAGATAGGGTTGGTCGAGCTAAGTTAAGTCGGCTATGCCTCGAACATGCAAGAAGTCAACTAGAGACTAAAAGGAAGACTCATTGTGAGGCGGTGAGTGTGGCAAAGAAGAGAAGACAGAACTCGATCAAGGTGCGGTGAGATGCGGTTGAGTGAAGTGTCGTCAAGTCAACTCAAGATAGCCAAGTCTCAAGTTGAAGTGACAGATGAGTCATCCAATGATTGGAAGTCGACTCAAGTCACCTGGGAAGTCAAGGAAATGCGGTCAAGTCGAGGCAATCGAAAGAGATACGTTACGTGAAGTCAAGAGAATTACTTAAACAAGTAATACCTCCATCTTGTCTTTCTTAAAATGCTCGATCCCGAAGCGTGCAAAAGGAATAAACCAATGGGAAGCTCGCACTGTGTGTCGAACTCGAAAAGTCAAGAATCATTCATACGAGGAAATGTCAATTCCAAGGAATGCAACAAGACAAGCCAGCGACCACAAGTGTCTTTTGAAAATTAGCCTATCTCTTCAACGGGCAAATTTTCAAAAGAACACTATAAAAGGTTGAGGAATATATTTGAGAGAATGTTGGTTACCTTGACAATCGAAAAAACAAACACGAGCAAGAAAAGCAATATCTCAGAACCAAAAATATTCTCAAATCATTCAAGTTCAATCCTGCCGACATTACGAAGGAAATCAATCCAACACTTACCCGTGAAGGAAAGAGCGACTTCAATCGGTTGAAGAGGAAACATTTGAAGAATCAAGGGTCTACATTCCACGGAGGATTGTAGAAAGGTTCAAGGTCGAACCAGTCTCAAGTTTTTGGAGGGCTTCGTGATCAAATCCAAGAAGCTTGAGCAAGTGGGTCAGTAGTAGCAAGCGCAAATTTGCCTGTGAAGAAGCCGAGTCATACGAGAAGCCATTTGTGTGACCAAGGCATCTCGGGCATCGAGTCCCAAAGGATCAAGTCATTTTGTGTGATCAAGACTTGCATCTACGGATCGCTAACCACTTTGTATATTGATCAATACTTAGTGGATTCCTCCAGGAGTTGGAGAAGAGAGGAGTAGAAGAATTACCCCATCTTGAACCTCTATAAAAATCTATTGTGTCATTTACATTTCAAAGACTTTAATTTCTCGCACATTACTTTAATATCTTTGATAAATTTGCTATCCAATTGATAATCAACAAAGTGCTAAAACCAAGTATTAAAATATACTTAAACAAAATTCAAGGGTGTTAAGTCTTCCATTGAAAACATATCACGGTCGAGTTAAGTCTTTAGTCAAAAAAATTTGAGTTATTCTATCAACGGCTCGTCAGTCTATTGAGTGACTAACTCTGATGATTAACTAACTTATCTTTCCATCAAGGACTCAGCTGTGAAGTATTAACTCTGAACGTTTTAAAAGGACTAAATCGAAAAGTTGGTAAGGTTTATTCAACCCCCCCTTTCTAAACCTTACACTCACACCCCTTGGGACCTACAGGGATTTCTGTACAAGTAGTGCAACGATGGGAGAAATAATAACGGATTATTTTACGGGAATATTTTCCTCCAATAATCCAACTAACTCAGAAATCGAGGTCGTGATTTAGGTTGTAGAACCGAAAGTTGACGCAAAAATGGATAATCTTTTATGTAGACCTTTTGACGATAAGGAAGTGAAGAAATCACTGTTTGATATGTTTCCAGATAAGGCGATGGGGCAGGACGGATTACCTGCACATTTCTTCCAAAAGTACTGGAACATCACTGGAGAAGATGTCACAAAAGAAGTACTACACATTTTAAATCGAAAAGGAGACCTTAGCCAGTGGAACGCCTCAATCATCACACTAGTCCCAAAGTTAACCAATCCTATCCTTGTTAAGGAATTCCGGCCTATTAGCCTTTGCAATATTTTTTATAAAATTATTACAAGAGCTTTAGCGAATCGTTTGAGGTTAATTATGCACAATATTGTGGATGAGTACCAAAATGCTTTTATCCCGGGAAGATTAATAACATATAATGTCATTTTAGGATTCGAAAGCATGCAATGGATTCGTAATCACAGGGCAAATAACAGAGGCTATGCTGCTTTAAAACTGGATATGAGTAAAGCATACGACATGGTCGAATAGAGTTTTTTGGAGGCTATTAAGCGAAAGCTAGGATTTGCTGAGGACTGGATCGAATTGACGTTAAAGTGTGTGAAAACAGTTATTTATTCCTTTAAATTGAATGGAGAGGTGGTTGGTTCGGTTAAACCCCAGCGAGGATTATGCCAAGGAGACCCTCTTTCGCCGTATTTATTTGTTATATGTGCACACGGTCTCTCATCTCTATTCAAACATCATTTGGAGACGAGATGGATAACTGGAGTTCGTATTGCTCCCAGATGCCCTCCCTTATCCCATATATTCTTCGCGGATGATAGTTTGATTTTTCGTCAGGCAACAGAGGAGAAATGTAGCCGGATTGCGGGTATTTTGCGTAGCTATGAAAGAGCATCGAGACAACTCATAAATTCCAATAAATAGGCCATTACATTCAGCCTGAATACGAAGACGAATGTAATAAAATATTTCAAAAACACCTTCACTGTATCGGTTGTGCAAGGTCATGATATGTATCTGGGGCTGCCAAATTTCTCTTTAAGGAGTAAGAGGGTACAATTTGGCTACTTGAAGGATAGAATCATGAAGCTTTTTACGGGTTGGGGAGGAAAAACGTTCTCGGGGGGTGGTAAGGAGGTTCTCATTAAAGCAGTGCTACAATCTATACCTATTTATGCCATGTCCTGCTTTCGCATTCCCTAAACTATATGTGATGAAATTGAAGGTGCGTGTGATAATTTTTGGTGGGGAATGGAAGAGGGCAGGAAAAAATTACACTGGTTAAAATGGTATGAATTGTGTTGACCAAAGAGCATGGGAGGTATGCGCTTTCACAATTTGAATGAGTTTAACAAAGCATTACTCGCAAAAAACAGATTTGGAGGATTATACGCCAACCGGATAGCCTTGTGGCACGGGTTTTGAAGGCTCGATATTTTCGCCATTGTGACATTATGGACGCAAATCTTGGCTCAAAGCATTCATATATTTGGAGGTCTCTTTCGTGGCAAAAGAGGAGATATTAAAACAGGGAATCTCCTGGAGAATTGGTAATGACCAAACTACTCGAATCTTTAAGGACCATTGGTTGATGACGCTAAATAATAGCTTGAGCTCTAATTATGTTGATCTAGAGGAGAAAGTCAAAGTAGAAGAGATCATTCAATATAGGGGAATGAACATTTCAAGAAATTTCATGCCATTTATTCCAATGAAAATCTCGTAATGCCAACCCCTATAGCGGACCGGGAAGATTGCAGATATTGGAGACATTATGCGAAAGCGCCAAGACTCGATGAGATCGGGATATAAAATGATGATTGGCTTCTTCCACTCCCACTCGAATTGCTATACTATGGAGCTCGATAAGTGGTGGAAATTCTTGTGGGCGTTATCTATTCCGAAAGTACGAATTTTTTTGTGGAAGACATCACATAACGCTATTGCAACTAAAGTTAATCTCATCAAGCACCATGTTCGCGGAGGGGTATGTGCATTATGCCACTTCAAGATGGACATGACAACCCATTTGCTCTTTTTCAGGGGCTATTCGATATTTATGGAAAGAGACATAGTTCGGGGTCGATTAAAAGGAGCAAAGGCAAGGGATATTATTGATGTTGGTCTACATGGATGAAGTGGAATTTGGATAAGCGGCAGTTTGAGCACTTTACGTGCCACACACGGGCAATATGGAAAGAGAAGCGTATATTTACACGATAAGCTTGATGGCGGTGGCTAAATCTACAAGATGGGCAAGAGATTTTTAGTGTGCTTATCAACATGCACAACAACGACGAAGTAGTGAGGCTCAGGGGAATGCTCAGGCTGAGACGGCTTGGAGAAAACCTCCAACTGGTCTATTTCTGCTGGATGTTGATGCATGCCGCAACGCAAGGAAAATAAGTATGCAACGGGGGGAATACTGAGGGACTCCTGCGGACAAATGAGGCTTGCATTTGGGAGATGCTTTGAGAATTTTGACAGCATACTCGATGGAGAGCTGCTGGCGATAAAGGATGGACTAATCAGAACTAAAAATGCAGGTTTGGGGCCTATTATGGTTTATTCGGACTCTTTGTTGGCGGCGCAAGCAGTCATGGCCACCCAAGAGGATCTCAGTTATCGAAGTCTACAGGTTCAAGATATTTTAATGTTACTAGCCGAGATGGGAGCGACAAATTAATATTACTCATGTGCGTCGAGTTGCTAATAATGTTGCTCATAGACTAGCTAATTTTTCTTTTTTCTTCTACGTCTTTTTGTTGGACGACTGAAGATGCCCCGCGGTGGGTGGATGAAATTTTAACAGCTGATAACTCTATTTTTCAATAAAGCTTTACAAATTCTTTAAAAAAAACAAAATTGTCTCCAGTGTGTGGCTTTTATTTGCACCAAATAGTTGCCATTTATTTGACCCCAACAACCGCAACATGTGACATTTTTTAGTAAATAAGTTTGTCTCATATGTGGGACTATTCAGAAGATTCAGATGAGCCATTATGCGATGATACATAACAAAAGCAATTTTTGGTACGCGTTTGTCCAGTGCTTTCGTTGGGATATTCTGATTCTACGGATCTTTTTATATCTGTTAAGGTTTAATATATTTGTTTTAGATCTATATAAGTTTATGATTTTATAGGGGCTTACAAATATTTTTCACTCGACGTTGTAATCAGTTGAAAATTTGTTTTGATCAATGAAATTCATTCTGATTTTTTTTTTTAAAAAAAAAAACTTAAGACAAATGCTCAACATACTTATAATGCAAGTAATGTTCGACTCATTGGAGTTCGATTCGATTCATCAACATAGACGGCCTTTAAATTGGATACGAATAAAATTCAAATTCAGTAGATGGAGACAAATAAATCCACTTGAGCACTTCTTTTTGCCGCTCACCTATTTAATAATTAATTTAAGGTTGAGATTTGAGAGTTGTACATTTGAGCTTCAGTTTCAAATTTTGAAACTTTTAATAATATTCTGCCAACGAGGTATTCCAAAGTCCAAACCCAGTAAATTCACCACCAATTATGACGTGTGTTGGATGGATAATGAAACATAACATGTCGAAAATTTCAAGAAATGGTCCTTCTACTTTATCAAAATCACACTCCTATTATTTTTCTAAACAGTCAATTGTAATTATTGCTATACTTCCTAACCCAACTTTATATTCCTAAAAAAAATTGAAAACCCAACTTTATTCTCCATGGCTTTTTTAGTGGGATGGTGTAGTATTTGATATGGTATGATAAATATTAGGTCTGACATTGTTCGGAAGTTGGAATGATGAAATTTAAAGTATTATTGACTGTTTTTTTAAGCAAATACAATTATTTAATGATGAGTTAATCTCCTGTCAGGCGGCCTAACATATCTAAATTCATTAGACGGACCCAACATCCGACCCGGATCTGAAGAGAAAAAAAAAAACGAAATATATTCACTCTCTCGTTCCATCTTCTCTGTGTATCTTTGTTCTCTTTCTGCCCAGTACGCCACGACCTCCATACTCCCTTGCTATTTACAGAGAGATTGAACTCATTTATCACCACATAACATCTTTTGCATCAGTAGGAGATGATAAATCCACCATGACATCCTACTATTTTTCATCTCTTCACCCTAAACCTCAAATATATTTATGAAGATATATTTTCCATGTGGATGCAAACCCTTGTTGTACTAGTAATGTTGTGGAGAACTCTCATTCGCTGTCACATTTGTTCATATGAAGCTTGAAAATACTATCTACGAGTTAAGATTGAACCAACTTATATTCACAAGTTATTAGTTTCAAAGGGAAAAACTATTTTTTTAAGGGAATTACTAATATTTTTTATTGGGTTACTAATATTTTTTAGGGAAAAAATTAATACTTTTCATGGAATTACCATAAGTATCTTTCACAGGAAAACTAATATTTTTCAGTGGAACTACTAATACATTTTAAAAGGCTAATATTTTTGAGCGAAAAACTAATACTTTTTAAAGGGACTATTAATACGTTTTAGAGTGATTCGTAATACTTTTGAGGGAAAAAATAATATTTTCATGAGGACTATTAAAATGTTGTTCAAAGAACTACTAATACTTTTACGAGACACTGCTAATACTTTTCAGTAGAAAAACTAATATTTTTTAGGGTCATAGTAATTATATGCCACAACCTAATATCACCTAATACTTTTCTGGAAGACTATTAAAATAAACTACTAATACTTTTTCAGGAGAACTACTATTACTTTTTAGAGGAAAAACTAATACTTTTCGGGAGAAAAAGTTAATTATATTCAGGAGAACTACTAAAATACTCTCCAGGGAACTACTAATACTTTTTCGAGAAACTACTGATACTTTTTGAGGGACTGTTAATACTTTTCGGGAGAAATAATTAATTATATTCGGGAGAACTACTAAAATACTCTCCAGGTAACTACTAATACTTTTTCGAGGAACTACTAATACTTTTCGGATGCATTGTCCCAGAAATATTACAAACATGCCATCGGTGGACGAAAATATGAAAAAACTCGGGTTGAGTTGGATCCATCTAACGGAAAAGACCTGTTAAACGGACTGAGAGGAGTTTTTGTGTTTAATGATAATTCTTGTGTCATTAGTAAAGAATGTTATTTCAAGAGAGTTCTAATTAATACATCACTTATTCTTGGAGTGTGGGTGAAGGACAAATATTTCATTTAATAAAACATGCGACACTTGTATGATGAATTCACACAAAATGTTGTATACCGAGTTCAACATCTACAAGACTGATTTTAATGGTCATAAATTTTAAATACTCAATCAAAAAAGAAAAAAAAGCTCATGTTACGATTGGATATGGAAGAGATTCCATTTTTGTGCCGTTAGATAATTTTTTTTGACCTAACATACGATTGTTTATAAAATTTTCAGAAAATATATTATTCTCTCACTTTCACATTTTCTCATTTTTTCTCTTATCAATCACATCTACACATCCTTTCACAAAAAAACTAAGAGTAGGGCTATTCACACCCACATTTTTTCTTAATACACCCAAAAAAAATTTTAATCCCTAATTTATCTCTTTCCACAAAATAAAATCCTAATTTTCCCAACCATCATTTACATCTTCCCCATCCTAAAACCACTATGGTCAGCGGTGGTGGCGGAGTGCACCGGCGGCTGCGAACCTATTTTTTTTTTTTCTTCGTTTAAACGTGTTGACGCTGTAAATTAAGATGAAACGGATTTGGGTAGCCAACCAGATCAAGTCGTGAGGAAGGGTTGAGTTCCCCGTGAGACCCAAACAGAAGCCCATTAAAGCATTAACTTTCCATGCTAATGATGAAACTTAATTACCATAACACTTTATGTCTACTGTAACTTCCATAGAAGCATTTTATATCTGAAAAATGTTTGTGTGTTGTTGTGTGGACGGTGGTGGTGGAGGGTGGTGGAGGAGGTGGTGGAGGAGGCAGCGTGGTGGACCGGTGGTGGGGGTTTAGTTTTCTAAGTTTTCTTTGTTTTACAAAAGGGTATAATGAGAATAAAATGTACTAAAATTAAAAGGGTGGGTGTGTTAAGAAAAAAAAGGGGTGTAAATAGCCCCACCCAAAAACTAATCATTATTACATATTATCCCACAAATCTCACTATTAACTCACTCACACTTTTCTAACTACCAATCATTATTTTACTATTTTTAAATCAAATCAACTTTAATTATTAGTTTTTCATCTTACATCCAATCACACTCTCAATATTCATCTTTTTTCTTCCAAAAGTTTTTTTTACTACTATTATCTAGGAAAATGAAAATTTTCACAATGAAAGCATATCCAATCGCGCCCTCACTTTTCTACGAGATCTCTAAACCTAATTTTTGAAATCGGATGATTGTGGATAGGGGTGTTCATTTTTCGAATGGATCCGAAATTCGATTCGGTTCGAATTCGAATTTTTGAATTTCGAATCGAAATGATTCGAAATTCGAATATGAATATTTGAATCGAATAACGAATTGAGGTTTTTTTTTTCGAATTCTATTCGAAAATCCTAATTCGAGGTGAAATTCGACTAAATTCGAATTCATATTTCGATTCGAATTCGTATTACAATTCGAATTCTTATTTTAGTTCGAATTCGTATTTCAAAATTTATATGTATATATTTCACACTATACATAATTATTTATTGTATATATGAAAATTATACACATGCATTTCTAATATATATAAATAAATAAAATGATAATGTTTTAAATGAAAATATAAAATTATAAATATATGCTCTTTCTTTCTTGTTTTTTAGTTTTTGTTAGAAATAATTATTATTAATAGTATATGAAATATATTTTATATTTTAATTCAAATTTTTATCTTTAGACCATATTCAAATAATCATTTTTTGTGCTAAAAAATATATTTTAGGTAAAATCTATTTTGCTCTTACAATCTCACGTGGAGGGCATGTGGTGAAATAATCTATAAGAATATTCCACCAGCTATGTCCATTGTATGAAAAAGTACAAAACTTGTGTACATACACTATACAACATATATTATACATTTATACAATATAGTCTTTGCATTTTTTCCTTTGTTTTAAATTCTTATTACAGTATGCATTATACATTATACATTTGTACACTATATTACATATATTTATCTTCAGATCATATTCAAATAATAAATTATATGATAACACACACTATATCTCTCTATCTACACACATACACATTGTCAATTTGATATCTTATACTTGAGTATAAAAGTTTTTATCAAGTAACTAGTAGTATAAAATTGACACAAAATGATTTATTAAATTTATATAAGGGAGTTCGTTATGAATTTATGATAATCTTTAGTTAAATTAAACAATGAAAA
The DNA here is from genome assembly GCA_016081115.2 of Rehmannia glutinosa. Classification (NCBI taxonomy): domain Eukaryota; kingdom Viridiplantae; phylum Streptophyta; class Magnoliopsida; order Lamiales; family Orobanchaceae; genus Rehmannia; species Rehmannia glutinosa. The sequence continues at coordinate 44,619 of JABTTQ020000494.1, forward strand.
ACGGTTAGTCAATAATTTGTAATTTTGAAAAAATAAAATCTGGAATTTTATTGGGTATAGCCCAAAAATATTATGTTATGAATCCAAACTTTATTCACTTTTATCGCAAAATTTGGATTTTTGGATTGACTCGAATTCGATTCGGAAATCGAGAAATCCAATTCGTTTAAATTCGATTCGAATTAATCGAATTTCGAATTGAGGTTTAAAATTTTCATTCGATTAAATTCAATTCGAGGAAGTCGAAGAATTCGGAATTCGATTCGATGAACACCCCTAATTGTGGATGTACTCACGTGATATGTTAGGAAAATAAATGGTAAAATAGGTGAGACACAGTGAAAATTAACGAAATCCTGAGTTTGTTGCAATTTCATTAAATCGGGGGACCTTTTCAGTAAAAACTAGAAAAGAAAGCAAATTTGAAAAGAGAGGGGCCCCCATTAATCTACTCAGTCACAGTGTAAATCCGTACACGCAATTCAGCACACGTGTACATACTGAACTAGCGAGTGCAGGATATCACAAACACGCGCGAGTACTCATGTTCTCAACTCCTTTAATTCAAAGACAGAAAATCGTAAATTAAGGAAAGAGATAACAATAGTATTTCATTTCAACTTTTTTTCTTCGGACCGAAAGAAAAAAATAAAAATAAAAATAGAAAATTTTCGATCTCTTTTCGTTTCCCTCTACTTTTTTCCATTTTCCAATCTTTGGAGGGAAAGAGAACTTTTTTAATTTCCTCTCCAAAATTTTCTACTGGTTAACCTGAATTAAAACTTAAAAAGTTCGTCACTTTCTCTTTACTGAATTGCTTTGAGCAGCTCATTTTTTTGATCTCCCAAACTTTGGATTGCAGGTACGAGTTCTTTGCCATTTTTTTTCTGGTTTTCTGAATTATTGAGTTTCATTTGATGATCAAGTGCACTCTTTCTCCGTTTTTCTGCTATGTTTTCTGTTGTTGTCTTGGTTAGTTTTTTAGGGTTTAAGACAGCTCAAATTTGGGGCTATTGCATGGTGAATTTACTATAGTTGAGTTCATTTTTTTTTTTCTGATTTAGCTGCAATCGATTAATTAGCTATAAGTCCGCTGACCTGTGTTGTTAAATTTCTGTTTTTTTTTTAGCATCATTGCTCAATGCAGATATAAATTCTGTAGTCTGCAGCAGAAATTTTTACTACAGTACTTACTCAACTAGTAAAAACGAAAAATTACGGATTCAGTAGTTGTTCTTGGTATTGAGTCCAGGTTTAAATAAAGTGAGTTTGTTTAATAAAGAATTTTATACCTAGATAAAACAATGAGTGGGTGTTCATGCTCTACTCAGTAATGCTAATTATTGATCTTAAGAAGATAGATGTGCCTGGTGCTGATTTTTCGGACCAACTTATTGTTTACAGGCAAGTGGACTTTCACAAAATAGATTTCCTGATGCTGTTGCAACAATTCTGTAGAAATAAGGACTTTTTATAGCTAATACTTATTCCTTACAATCATACTTCTGGAAGATTAATTATTATTATTATTATTATTATTATTATTAATTTTTTTTTTTATAAATTCATGGCCTTCTAGAAGAGTTTAATTTTTGAACTTTATGAAGTATTCTGCTCAAGTGTAAAGGAAACATGTCCAGGTGGGAATAATCTAAATGAGCAATGCAGACCAGGCAAAGAGCAACTGGAAGAAATTCTCGGGAGCTTGCCAGCCCAAGGGTTTCAAGACAGCAAAAGAATCTGGTTCAAAATGTGCAAGTTCAAGCGAAGAAAGTTACGGAGCTAATCACCTCTTCTGCTAGGAAGAAAAAAGTTGGTAAGTAGGTTCTGGAACTCATTATCTGATACTATGACCTTGAAGTAGGTTTATTGCCTTTTAGCATAAGATGGTGAATGCTCTTCTATACATGGAGGCATTTTAAATGCCAAATCGAGGACTTGGTTCCCCTTTAATAACTTCAGCATAGTTAAGAATTTTGTGCCTTTGCTGATAAATAGGAATATATGAGCACACTGTCATTTCATCAATATGTCTAGTATTTACTCAAAACTTTAGTTACTTCTCCTTGTTATTGTAAAGCACTAATATTAAATATTTTCAAATGATTTGGTGCATTTTTGAAATTGAAGGATGACGTATTGTAAGTGTGTTATCCTCTGCCTTTCTAATTTGTTAATAGTATCCATACCTTTTCCCTCCTCTTTTTTCTCAACGGTATATCATTCACTATAGGCATATGACTTCAAGAGAGACCTATTGATGGTACTCGGTATGTTTGGATTTTCCAGTGGATAACATATTTGGATCTTTGTTGCAACTTTCAGTTGGCACTATATCGAAGGCGATTGAGGAGCCTGTTGATGGAACAAATTTGGATACCAAATTCAGACTGAGGATGAATTGAATAATTCTTACATAAATAAGGTAATCATGTGCCCCACACCTGCTATTCCAGTGTTATGTCTGATGTTGCTCGTTGTTATGTCTTTGCATAATCTATTGGCACTTGTCCTTCTATTGTCGAAAGTTGTTGCAGAATATGATCATTTTTATTGAATAAGAATGTTGGGATGAGTTTTGCATTTGCTGATTTAATTGTCTTATTTTAGGACCATGACAATGGGGATACTAATTGTGGCACGGACACAATATTTTCTCCTTCCTTTCACATTGCAAGAAGTGTTGGGGAATTTTCAAGTGAAGGTACTTTATTTGATGATTTTTTCCTTTATTACTTTCCTGTTTGCATTTCTACCTTTCCAAGTCTATTTTATCTGATGTCTCATGTATTCTATATTTATGCCATTCAACTCATTCCCTTACCTAATCATCCCAGCAGAGTTCTATAATTTCTTTCAGCATGGTAACCAGCAGTTTCAGGACTGTGGGAAAGAGAACATCCAGATTGATTGCCCTGGTATTAGCAAAAAAATTCCATTACGTTTATTCCCATGAATTCCAATGTTTCTTTCATTATTAATTCAGGAGGTCTCATTCTCATTCAAATTTAGGTGGTGTTGCTCTTTCACCTGAAGTTTCAGCTATATATCTATCCATGAAAAATTCAAATCTGGAATGTATTGATGAGAACAATCAGGATCACATGTCAGCAGATGTCTGTCAGGAGGATGAAGATGCTGAAGAATATGATGATTTTGATCCATACTTTTTCATAAAAAATTTACCAGACTTATCCTCAGTGGTCCCAACATTTCGGCCTTTGCTATTGCCTAAACAAACAAGAAGCTGCCCATCAACCACACTTGTTCTCGATTTGGATGGTAGACATATTTACATTTTTTTATGGCTTTTAGAAGTGTTATTATTCTCAATGGATGAGTTTATTTTCATTGAGGTCTTCCACAAATGTTGCTGTTGCCTACTGACTCTCAAATTGTAGATGGTTGGGTGATAAAAACAATTGATATGATGATTTTTTCCCAATTATAACTTGTGATTATGATACCTTTTGGTTTAAAAGATTTGGAGTTGTACGATTATTTTAAATACTCATTCATGATAAAAGAATCTAATACGCTGAACTCTGTGAGCACTGATTTGGCAATTATTGTTTCTGCTGTCTTAATTTACCATATCGCGAAATTTGAATAGTAATTAGATCAATTGTTGTATCAACTCCTAAAATGATCTAAACAAAAATCCCAGTACATTGGTACATTGAGTATGTTTGCTTTATGTAAGTCTGTTTTTTTAAACTTTTAGTCTTTGCTTAAAGAAGAAAAGTTCTTGGATCATCCTTGTCTCTTGGTTTTCGCTTGTATTATTCAATCTGTGGATTATATAAGTATTGATTTGTCAGAACTCTTTTCTTCCGGTGCCCTTTCCTATATTCTTTAGTGTATACCTGTCAATATTTTAGCATCTCCTTTTGTCTATATGGTAGTGACATGCACTCAAATTGAATTTTTATGTTTGGCAGAGACCTTGGTGCACTCTACACTTGAACCATGTGAGGATGCAGATTTCACATTTTCTGTTAATTTTAACCTAAAGGAGCACACAGTATATGTCCGATGCCGTCCTCATCTTAAAGACTTCTTGGAGAGAGTATCCAGACTTTTTGAGATTATTATATTTACTGCCAGTCAAAGCATTTATGCGGAACAACTTCTAAATGTCCTGGACCCAAAGAGGAAAATATTCGCCATCGTGTTTATCGTGATTCCTGTGTGCTTGTTGATGGAAATTACCTCAAAGATCTGTCAGTTCTTGGCCGTGATTTGGCACGTGTAATTATAATCGACAATTCTCCTCAGGTAAAGTTGACATAGCAATTCATTCATTGTTCATTGCCTAGCTGCTCTCATGTTTGTTTAATGCCAAATTTGCTTTTTTATTTTGTTGACTTTGTAAATACGAAGCTACGGATATCCTTATTCTGAGTGTAAGAGATGCTATTGATGCAACTGATTCACGAACTTAAGCTTTAGATAACTGAATATTTTTGGGATTAATTACAAAATTACCTCCGAGGAATACCTTAATTACAAAAAAATCCAGTTATCTTTCAAAATTACAAGTATTCCATTGATTTTTGTTTCTATTTTACAAATTCCACCCTCAAAGGGGTTATTTCTTAGGTAAATACAAACCTCAAAGGGGTAATTGTAATTTTGAAAGTTAACTGGAGTTTTTGTTGTAATTAGGTTAAACCTCATGGGTAGTTTTTGTAATTTCTCTTTTTTTTATTATTTCTAATTTGTTCAATGGCATATTCATTCCGTCTATTAAATTATATGCCGCTCTTTTGTCAAAGTATCAAGTGAAGTTGGGATTTAAGGCTTATTGCAATATCCCATGTTTATTTCAGGCTTTCGGCTTCCAAGTGGACAATGGAATACCTATCGAAAGCTGGTTCGATGATCGTTCTGATACAGAACTGCTATTGCTGCTTCCTTTTTGGAAAGTTTAGTTGGGGTTCACGATGTAAGGCCCTGATTTCCAAGAAATTCAATCTTCGAGAGAAAATAGAAGCAGCTGTTTGTCCTTTAGAATATAATGCTGGAGACCCATTTGAAAGATGAATATCATTTGTGTGCTGGTCAAAGTGCTTGGACTGTTTTGATTTTGTAGTTGGAAGTGAAGACTGAGAAGATAAATAATTCAACCATAATGCCATTGTGGGTTGAGGACTTTTCTGCTTTTGAACTCCAGTCATGCCTTTGATTGTACACTTTAGACTGAGGTTAGCTAGGGTCTTTTGGTATTTAACATTTGTCATTTCTCAGAGCAAATAATTAAGTTGATACAATTCCCAGTCAATCTTTCTAAATGGATTATTTATTTAGTCAACTAGCTTGCTTTTTCTATTTCTGTTGAATTTTATGTTTGCAGCTGTGAATTCAATTTCCCAGTCGCTT